>PVIC010033799.1:0-19962 GCA_004025085.1 Thryonomys swinderianus | reverse complement strand
AAAAAAAAAAAAAAAAAAAAAAAAAAAAAAAAAAAAAAAAAAAGAATGACAAGACTGATTCATTTATGTGCAAATGGACATACCTGTAGGACACACTAATAAGTGAAATAAATAGAGCACAGATAGGCAAATACCAGATCTTCTCTTTGATATGAGCACCTGTAGATGCAAATGAGCTCTAGAAAGTATGACTTTTTTTGTAAAATGGGAAATTTCCAAAGGAAATTTGGTGTGGGAATGTAATAAGGGGAAGGAATAAATATGATTCTGAAAGAAAATAAAAGAGCATATATATAGGGGGTGGAGAGGTGTGGGTGGGTGAGGATATGGGTAAAAATGAGAATTGACTTGTGTCATATATTAGTATAAATTCCCCAATGTTATATGTGATTGTGAGATGTATATAAATTGTACCAATAAAGAATTCAATTAAAAAAATAAGCTATATCCCTGACCAGAGCTTTCTAATTTGTACACAGTAATCCAGTAATACATGTGGGTATGAAACCTGAAACTGAGAAATATTATTGACAGCAAAATGAATTTAGCTCAGGCCATATTCATTGGTATGGAACTACTAGGAAGACATGAATATTTAATATTGCTGCTCAGGGGTTTGGAAGTCTTCTTACACTTTGATTGGTTGGTTCAACACCTACCAGTGATGGCCCATCCAGCAGTTGAACTGGAAATACTTGGTGTATGTTGGTTTAATTTAGAGGATAACATGAAAGGGATATGAATATTGGAATGTTAGAATGGTTTTGTCATTGAAGAACAACCCAGAAGGCTTTCCCATTAACTCTCACCATTCTCACTGCAACTCAGAAATAAGTGTGTGAGTGGAGGCCTGGCCTCTTTGAAGAGCTCTGTGATCACTCTTTATAGACCATACTTTCCAGTACTAACTCCAGTCAGTGAGTTAGGAAACCAAAAGTGGTGAGAGTAGTTGAATTCTGATGGGACCAAGGGTAGGGGTGGCATTTAGCTAGCAGAAGAAAAATGAGTGTGGCTGCTATAATGGGAAAGGGAGCAAAAGCAGCCTTCAGAGAGTCTCCCTGGTGCAGAACTAGAGAGAGGGTCTAGGGTCTAAAAAGGAGAGAGGTCAGAGGTCTACTAATTCCTTATTGGTCTGAATAAACAAAAGAGTTCTATACCCCATTTTCAAAAGTCTAACTGGATTCAGAAAAAAAGAACTATGGATTCTCAAACAATCCCTGATGTGAGCCAGCACAAATATCAGAATCCTGAAAATAAGGGGGAGATGTGTCTCACTGAGGAAGGACTTGGTATATGACTGCAAATTTCTACTCTTTGTCTTTCTCCTAACCTTCCCCACAGGGACCTGAGGCCTTTTACCATAGTAACAGCGCAGAGGAATAAAAGAAACAATCAGGAGCTTTCAAGTGCTGCAGAATACCAGCTGTGAATTTACAGCAATTCCCAAGATATTTAAACATGACTTCTCCATTGGCCCCTCGTAGGTATGAGGGGTTATGAAGGTCAAACTATCAATGAAATTTCAACTCAGGCCTTTCTCACACTGGGCCACTGTTTCCCTGAGCACATGCTGTGGTCAATTCTCCAGTTGTCAGAAAGTTAAATGGGTATATTTAGGAGCTGGAAAGAATTCCTATGTTTGTTCCTTGACTTGTGGAATAACAATTTTTATGATGGCAGTAAAATATCAAACCAAAATCAACACACATTCCTGCAGGGATTAAAGAGATTAGTGCCGTATTCAAGGATTAGAAAGATAAAGGGGTGTAAATCTCATATCCACATTCAAGTTTTCTTTTTAGCTCTTATGGAAGACAGATAGTGGTCAGTAAATTAAAATAGGTTTTCATAATACTCTCCAGGTTGGGACTACAATAACAGCTTTTGTACCAGCTAGGGTTTTATCTCTCAAGCCTTAAGTCATTATCTTCTTCCCTGGTGACTAAAATTTGACCTCACATTTGCTCATCTTAATCTATAAGGCCCAGCAGAAGCATGATGCTGTCGCCAAGGCTTGGAATACACCTGCAGGGTCCCACCTCAAGTTATGTCAACTCTCCATCCTTGTCTTGTTCAATGCACTGGGGATCTTAATTACTTTTGCTTTGCATCAGTAATCATCTTAATGAGCTACAGTGATAATATTATGCTGTCTGGATCAAGAGAGTAAGCAGTAGCTTCCAGCTGTACTAACTGGGAAACATTTGCTCCCAGAGAGTAGGAAGTCAAATTGTTGGTATTTTTCCTGGGTAAAATTTTGAGGGGTCTAGTGGTATGAGGCATGTAGAAAGAGCCTTCTGCAGGGGGAAAGAAAAGTTTTTCTTTGGGTTCAATTTAGAATCAGACAAGAAATCCTTCAATCAGCTGTTTGTGGGCTAAAGAATCAAGAAAGCAAGATCTGGGGTCTAGGGCCAGTAGTGTAAGTCCTAAGTCCAGAAGCTCAAGAAACAGGGGTTTAAATGTCCTATAAAAGAACTGTAGGAAAAGGACATCCCTGCTCAGGCAGAGTGAATATTCCCTTTCTCTGCCCTTCCTTTTATCTGGGCCCAGGAAAGATAAGATGATGGTTACCTAGAATGTGGAGGGTAATTGTTTTTTTTTTTTTTGTGGTACCAGGGATTGAACTCAAGCCCTTGTGAGTCCAAGGTTGGTGTGATACCACTTGAGCTAAATCCCTGGCTTGGAGGGTAATCTTTGTTCAGGTAGTGATGGAAATGAAAATGCTGCCAGAAAACCCCTGAGCAACATCTAAAAATAATGTTTTACCAGCTAGGAGGGACACTCTTAGACAGTTGGGTTGACACATGAAATTATCCACCACATGAATGATAAAACAATATTCAAGACTGATTAAGATGCTTACTTTACCGTGAAGATCTTTCAGTATCACAAAAAGGTAATAGTTTATCAAAAAATGATTCTTTTTAGAAATAGAGAACATAACATGAAGTCATGAAGTTGAATGCATTTTAGAGGCAGTAACCTTATAACAAGGCTGCAGTTTTGGTTCAAGGAGTATTTGATCACAAACAACCAAAGCAAGTGATAGAAATGCTTCTAGGCTCAGATTTCTTTAAGCCAGTGGGAGTTCAATAATTCCTTCAGTTAGTACCAAGAGAAATGTCCTGACATATTAAGAAAAAGTGCATAACAGAGAAAAACCACATACCACCAAGGACGTGAAATGTGGAAGTCCGAGTAACTTCCTGAAAGTGAGTGGATCACAGGATAACAAAGACCACTGGGTGGCCCTACAGCAGCAGGGGGATGGGTGGCTACTGGTCCAGAGACAAAACAGCCACAGGAGACTGTGACTTGCCTTGGATGTGGGCTCTGTCGGGCCTGAAGGGAGTGATGACCTCACTCCATGTGGAGAGGCAGAGGAGAGCGGGGGCCAGACAGCTCCCATCTAAATAATGTTCTGGAGTGGGGGGACAGACAGGTGACCACGCACGAGGTGCACTTCACTTGGTCACTTCAGGAAATCCTCTGGAGCATCGTTAACCTTCAGAAAGAAGCAGACGTTCCTCCAAGTGTCAGAGGAAACCCTGCATCAGCTCTGCTGGGAACCTTCCTGGTCACCCTGATCTCATATCTGCCCTCACCAAGGCCAGGTATTTCCTCCTCCTCTCACTCCCTATCCCCGGAGCAGCCTCCTCCTCCTTCCCTACATCCCAGCATGAACCCCACCGCTGTTGAACACTGGAGGCTCAGGACTGAAGCTGTCAGACTGGATCTGCTCCTCCCTCTCAAGGAAAGGGTTGTGGGGTAGGGGGTAACTGTCCAAAGTTGGGGGCCTTGGGTGGGGCTGCAGGCAGACATCCAGCCTCCTCCTCCTCTCTCCACTCTCCTCACCTGAAGGCCACACGAGAAAGCCTTCAGTGCCCTGTAACCTGCACCCACCCATTTCCTGTTAGCTCCTCTGGGAGTGTGGACTCCAGCCCTGCTCAGCCTCTCAGGGCTCCAGACAACTCTGTTCCAGACACGGAAGGCAGAGATGACTCAGGATCTCCAGTCCGCAGGAGGCTGGATGCAGGGCCAGTCTTAGCCGGGCCTGGGTCCCCAAACAGCTGGCCGCCTTCTCACCTCATCCTGGGCAGACTCTGCTTTGGCCTTTCTAACCCCACTCATGAGAACAAAGCCTCCTTCTCCAGGAATACAGCTCTGAATTCCTGCCTTTCCAGAGAATTGGAAAAATCTTCCAGTCTTCTCTTGTGGGACTAAAATCAGGCCCCTCCTCTTCATCTGTGGGATGGATCCTCCATCCCTTCACACATCAAGTGGAACCAACATGTTGGTACCACTGACATTTGGAAGGTTTGTGTCCCTGCCGTGTCCATAGGGTGCATCAGTGGCCCCTCCTCACAAGGAACATGTTCTGAATTGGGCCCCACTTTGCTGAGACCCTTTAGAACACCAACAGGCAACATGGTGGTGAGGTCCGCCCCTTCTTCTGGTTAAGTCACTCAGGAAGTACTTCTTCAAACTCATGGAGAGCTTCTCAGGCGAGAGCTATGAGGTGACATGCAGTGCGATGCCTTCTCCATTTCTAGTCAAGGAACAGGCACTCTGACATCTCCCTTTCCCTCCATACCCTTCACCCCCCATGCCCTGCTGTCCGTCGCAACCATGTCCCCACACCTATCATTGTCATGTCAAGTCATGTCTTTCCTCAGGTACAAAAGAGGATGGAGCAGGTGACAATCAGCAGCAAGACCCACAGATATGGAGTGAAGAGCGAGGAGCTGGATCGGGGTGGGGTTTGTGTGGTGGGAGGAGGCGCTGGAAGGGAAAGAGTGTCAGCCCTTGGTCAGAGCCCAAGTCTCAGCAGACGCCTCCTCAACTCGCTCTGCTTCGGGTGACTCAGCTTTGTGGATAGTTCCTTCTCTTCTGACGTGTGAGAACCCTTGACACGTCCACCCTGCACTGGGGAGGGAAACAGCAGATGATCCCTGTTTTCAAGGCATCATTCAGGTACCCGACAGCCAGGGGGGTAACATAATTCCCTCTCTTCTGAGGCCAGGAAGTGACCCACCAGAATGGGGGTAGGAAAGGGTTTTGGGAGCTTATGCGGGAGGTGGTGTTAAAGGATTTCAAGAAAGAGACCAGGAGAGGTGAAAAAGAATAGTGGTTCTGCAATGAGGAAAGCCAAGGAAAATACCGGGGAGGAAAATGATGCTGCTGTATAGAAGTCAAAAAGAAATCCACAGTGCATGAGCCAAAACACGTGCAGTGAGCAGGAGATATTGGGGATGAAGAAGGGAAAAGATTGGGGGAGTACACCTGGGACCATTCCCAGGAAGAACTTGGTGTTCATGGAGTATGTGCGCGTGCACACACACACACACACACACACACACACACACACACACACACACACACACACATGCACACACACACACACACACCCCAGAGGAAAGTGAGGGCACACACAGCCATTACTTCTTATTACTCCCTCTCTTCCCAGTTTCCTGTGTGCTCCTGCCTTTTCAAGTACTTCAGAGACTCCATAAACCACTCCCGCCAGTCTCCCTCTGAGGTCCTGTACAAGATATCAGTCATTTCCTTAGCATTTTCCCAGTTCTCTTCATGCAGCTGAGTCTAGGAAGTTTCTCTGTCCACGGTTTGAGTCATCGTGTACTGAAATCTTTCCACTGATGCAAAACTTCCAGGATAGCTGCTGCGTCCACTGGCATCAAGGCGACAGGTCATCCGGGATCGTGGGATGAGAAGAGCTGCCCCACAGACAGTGGTCAGTCTGCTCCTGACAAATCCTTGACCACCACCCATAGCCATCTCCTCTGTTCTAATTTTCATCTGGCCCTGTTCCCCTACAAATCCAGCTTTTATTGCCAGGCTGGCTGTAGGGACGAACATCCAACTGTGTTCTTTTCTTATACATGAGTATGAGAAGTATCCCTCTACCTTTCATGTTCCTTCGGAATATTGGAACTTACCTGTGGTTCCACTATTGTCTGGTTTTATCTCAAGCAGTTTTTCTGTCACATCCTTCAATGCTTCTGTTTGCTGTTTCCAGGTTTTGGTGCTTTTCCCCAACATTTATGAGTTTGACCTTGTTACTGACAGAGTCATAGCCAAAAATAGGGTTCCATCCCATAGGCTGTGGGTATCACACCATTGCTCTCCAAGTGGACACTGTGCCCTCTCCCTGTTTAAAACAGCTATTCTTTCCCTGTTGAAGGAGGAGGTCATCCCTGGAAGCAGCTGCCTGTGATCAGGACAAGGCTCACATCCCCTCTGCTCACTGAACTCACACCAGCATCCCTGACCCTTGACTCTTGACCTCCGCTGTGCAGGAAAAGGCCTGGATGGCAGAGCATCCTCAAGGGCGGCCCATGTGGCCTGCTGGGAGATCAGAGTGTATGGAGCTACTTCAAGCTGTCTGAGTCCTGATGGGGCTTGAATAGTGGCTACATGACACAGTAATTATGGTTAATAAGGTGTAGACTGGCTGCTAGAAGGTGGGTCCAGTGTATCAGGAGATTGGGTTCTATTAGCTCTGAAAAGCGAGTCTATAGAGGATAAAGCAAATCCAGAGCATCACTGGATTTGGTTTACACTGTATCAGAGAGTCCATGTACCACAGTGAATGTAACAGTAAAGCAGAAAGATGATCCGTGGTCTCTGCTTCCTAAGAAAGCCTGGAGGACTCTGGTGTGTTGGGCATGTAAAAAATGTCCATTGACCAAAGCAGAAAACAAACTTTGTAGAAAGAACACAGAAAATTGAGAAGAAATAAAGGGAATATAGAGTTAAAAACTTAATATCAAAGCTCAATGAAACAAAGAGTTGTTTCTTTAGAAGTGATAGATACAGGATGGGATCAAGTCTGACCCACCCCTGGCACCAGACCCTCCCTCCCCAGCTGCTTTCACACTGAAGGCAGAGCTGGAAAGCAATGGATTTCTGTCCAACTAGTACCTTGTAAGGTGATGTCTTGTCCAGATAGAGATCTTGGGCCCAGGGTCCAGAGCAGAACCTCAGGCACACTCTCTGGCACACGACTTACCATACCACATGCAGCTTCTGCTGCTGCCAGCTCTCCCCACCCCACTGCCAGGCCCTGCTGTGGCTGTTCTGCAGGTTCTGTGGGGGAGGGGTGTGGTGCCTGGTGTGTCTCAGGCAGGGACACAGGTGGCCGCCTGTGTGCAGGGTTCAGGCCTTCTGTGTTTGGAAGGTAGAGGAGGCCTGGAGTGCGTGGGGGCTGGGTGAGGTGGTCAGAGGAGATAGGGAGTCGCGTGGCAGCTCAGTGACTCAGGAGAGATGTGGGCAGATAGGGCTGGTCAGAACCTTGGGGCCCTGGGCTGTGATTTACTGGGGAAGAGTGTGGCACTGGGCAGAGCCTGGGGAACAGAGGGCAGGGGCTGGGGAGCTTGGGTGGTGGTGAGGGTCAGGAAGGTGGTGGGATTTGGGATTCTCCCTGGAGGTGGAGAAAGGGAGGGGTAGTGAGGAGATGGAGGTGGGGTGTGGGAGGAGCCAGGGTCAGGGTTGGGGTACAGTGAGGTGGAGACTCTGGGATGTCCCACCACTTCCTTGCTCTAGCCTCTTCTTTCTTTACAAACTTCCCCCCTCCATATACCCCAACTTCTCTTCTGCTGCTGTGTCTGCTTTGAGTCTGTCTCCCTTGCGGAAGAGGAAACCCACACTTTATGATTCATCTGTGCCACATGCACCCACAGGAAACCTCTCTGACCTCTACTTGACAGAGGTCATTGTCCCCAGGGGCGGGAGTGCAGCAGAGATGGACCCCAGGTCCTGTGTGCAGTGTCACCCAGGGAGGGAGAACTTTACCATCTGAGCTGCGAGTGAGTCATCAGATCCTCACACCGATTGGTTCTTCATGTGAACAGGCCATTTTTTTTTTTTTTTTTTTTTGAGACAGGGTCTCACTTTGTAGTTCAGGCTGGCTCTGAGTTCACTGAGCTCACTATGTAGCCCAGGCAAGCCTCGAACACAGCAATCCTCCTGCCTCTGCCTCCCGAGTGCTGGGATGACAGGCGTGAGCCACCATGCCAGGCACTGTGGTATGTGGTATTGATTCCTGGTGGGTGTGAGTCTCCACGCACAGCATTGTATGTGGTTACTGGGGATTGAATTCAGGACCTTGCGCTTGAGAGGCAGGTGCCGGAACCACTGAGCTAACTCTCCGGGAACAGGCCATTTTGACCCCTTTTTGGATCTATAATCAGAGTGTTTTTATTTGTGTGTTTGCAATACTTGTGTGCCATTGGTAGATGCACATAACACACCTTAATCTCTCTTCTCCCCCTTGCTCCCCTCCATACACCCCCTCCCCTGTGAGAAAGATCTATCTGCAGATTCCCATTACCCATGGCCCTGGTTTTGCAGCAGGCACAGAGGATGCTGGAAGTGGAATGAAGGGCGCTGTCTTCTGACTGGGAAAGCGCGACCCTCTGCACACCATCTCTGGTGCCGCTTCTGAGTCCCTGTTTTTAACCATGTGCCACTTGAGGGACAGAATCTTCCTCCTCTGTGGGGTCTTCTCTGAAGCAGCAAAGATTTGTTCTTCTAGTAGGTTTGGTGCCACTAGAAGTTAAGGCTCTTAGTGAGGAGTCAGAAAAGCAAAAGGAATTTCTCAGGAAAAGTTCAGGCAGGAAGTGCTGAGCTTTGGTGGTGACTTCTAATAATGTCACCATCTTATGCATTTTGGCACATGACAGTGTGACCACTGGCTCATTCCCAAGGCCTACATTCTACTACCAGGTTCACACATTTAATTAAGCCCAGTTGCCACTTCAGGCCAGGGTGGCTTTGAATAAAATGACCAGCTGTGGAGTCTGAGAAGATGCCAGGTTCTTGGTGCAGCTCCTGGTCTGTGATCTCCTTTTACTCCATCAAGAGACCTCTGGGGTTGTGATGTGGCCACAGACTAGACATAGGCCAATCCTCTTATTGCCTGAGATTCCAGCCTGGAGGCAGAGGAGGAGAGTGGAGAAAACAGGTCCAAACCACACAAGTGCCTGCCAGCTCCATTAGGCGACCTATGAAAGTCCCCAGAGATATTTGGTTGGGCTGCAGAGGTTTCTGGGACATTCCTGTCACTGAGGACCATGCCCCTCTCAGGCATCCTCACTGAGGCCCAGGAGGGCCTCTTTCCCTGTGGCCACCTTGTATATGAGCAGACTCCATGTCCCACTCCAGGTGCTCTGGGTGAGCTTCCCCCTTATCTGCAGCGTGCAGCACATGTTCCCATAAAGCCTCTTCCAGATGCTGCCTTTCCTGTCTGCCCTTTGCTGGGTTTTTCATTGAGTAGAACTCGGTAACACCAAGGGTGCTGGCATCACTGGGTAGAGTTGGTGATGCTGAAGATGCTGGAAGGACCTACACTCAAACTGGATGTCAAAGGCCCTACTAGCTATCCCTGCAAGGCAGTGACTTTGGCCATAACCTCTGCCAATGCTGCTGCAGAATAAAAGCACTTTTCCAACTAGGGGTGTGTCATCAGGTCCAACTGATGCCTGGTCTCTGCTCCGATTCTGTCACATTTCACTGACACAGTCTCCATCATACCCAGGGTTCTGGTTGCAAAGCACTGTGGGAAATGTGGTTACCTTTACTGTTTCTGTGGTTTGAGAGTGGATGTCAGACACTGATTTCCCACAGCTGTCCTAGTTCCATTTAGTTAGGATGTCAATTATACTTAAAATGTGTATAATCACATCATACCTTACTAATTTATTCATTAGGTCTACATACATACATGTACATCTGTATCTGTACCTATGTATCCAGTTGTCTGTATTTATGTGCAAAAGTACTATGAAGGCAGTATGATCAAGAGTGATTCAAGCAGGTGTTCTAGAATCACTCTAGTGTTCAAAGCCCACTTATGTGATAGGGAACACATATTTCTAAGTGAATTTATTTCTTTCTGTATAAAATAGACAGTGCCTACCTGTTAGACTCAAATAAGGTAATGTAGCTAGACTTGATAGCTTATGCCTATAAAAGCACAATTAGAGGCTGAGACAGGAAGATCACATCCTTAGTGAACTAGTAACTTAGCCAGATCCTGTCTGAAATATAAATAACAAATAGATAAGTGAAGAAGTAAATAAAAAAATAAACAGGTTTAAGATGGGCTGCTCAGGTAGCTCATTGTGAAGACTCTGACTTCAGTCCTCTGTAATACACACAAAAGGACATGACATGTAACAGATTTGTGTAGTGCTTCGGTCATAACTACTCAGTCCAATGTAGCTCTTTTTATTATGAGGGAACAGAATATTCCAGTAACAAAATTTAGATCACCTTGGCAAGCCATTTAAATTTTCAGGGTCTTGATTTTCTGATCTTCCAGATAAGGAACTTATCCTGGCTTATAAGTTGAGTTCAGGAGCAAACTATCTGCAAGAACTTAACTTTAACCCAAAGTTAAAGAAAGAAAATTTTCTCTATTTACAGTTTGTAGAGCTTTCAGTCTATAGTTGGTTGGTCAAGGCAGGATGTCATGGCAGACAGGCAAAGCTGAGGAGAAATATGTCATGGTGGGCAGAAGTTAGTGAAGCAAGGAAAGGACCCTAACAGCTTCTTTTTGCCCCTTTTATATTCTATCTAGGCCACCAGGACAGGGTAGGTACTAATCCAAACAGTGGACTGATTCAATAATCAACCACCCTTATTCCTAGCATTTCACCATAAATCAATCACATACTCAAGACTCAGTCACCACTGAAAAAACCCCACCTATGAACAAGGCTTTAGAGGGCATCCAGACACAAGCCATAACAAAAAGGGAGGGAATAGATTAAAAAATAAAAGATAATGAAAGAGAAATAATAGCAATAAAGTTTTGTAGAGGAGAGGGTTGAGGATTGGAAGGGAAGAGAGGGGAATGGGGAAAAATGAATTTGTTATATCATGTACAGATACAAATTCTTTATGATAACTGTGAGCACCCGTGTACCAGTGAAAGTAATTTTTAAAAACACTACTATCTACCACCATGAAACACTTAAAATAAGAGGAAGAGGCCAATGCTTTTGCTTGTATAATCACGGTCTGTATCAAAGTTCACAGCAAATACCAACTGAGGTGGAGGAAGGAAGGTTGAAAGTGTCTAGGCTTTCAAGACTGACTAAATACCTGAGAATCACAGATTTGCTGTGAATAATAGTGGGTTGTTAGTAGTTCATGAAAATAGACTGAAAATAATATTTTATTCCGTCTTCAGCTACCTCAACTTGCCTTCCTCTGGAGAGTCACTGTATATAGTTCTCTTGTCCTTTTCTCCATTGTTGTTGTAAGCTTTGAGGACCACAATAACAACAACAACAAAAAGAAAAGAAAAACTTTGTATTTTTCTGTGTATGCTTATGCAATGGAAAGTGCAAACTTTATTCTAGCATTTAGTTAATGAGGAAATGTCCATGTACACAGTCTGCTGGGTTTATAGACTATCATGGCTCTTAGCAGAAAGCAGCCCCCAAAATAAAATTATTCTTATATCACTATATGAAAAGAGAATTTAGTTGCAGATTTCAGGACCTGTGTAGTGTCAGAGGCAGAAGGCTGCTGTTTGGGTTTGCAGGCCTCCGTGCGGACCCTGCAGTGAGTCTGGGAGGGGACAGCCAAGGCCCTGCCTTATCCACAGGGAACTATTCTCATTTTGACATCAGCCCTCCTCGTGTCGATTTTGAAAAGTAACTTTTCCTTAATTTCCTATTTTTCACAACTGTGAATATTGTTGAAATAAACAAAAGTGACAGAGAATTGTTAGGTGTAGTACAGAAATTGCTGAGCAGTGTGACATTGAGTTGTCATGTCCCTGTGACTGATGTGGACCCCATGTATTCTACTGTGCATTTACTGCAGATGAGGACACTGTCCCACTCACCTCAGTGCAATGAGGGACAGACTCCACATCCACCCAACCTCAGATTTCTTGGATTTTCATAGATGACATCAGTGAGGTTCGCGATACCCTAGGTTGGATACTTTCTGCATTTATGTCCCTTTGGTTGCTTAAAATGAGATTCATGGTATTTTATTTCACTCACTTGTTGACATATGCATTTTTGTATTCCTTTTATTGAGTTTATTGGCACGCTTTAGATATGCCTTATGACCACATTAATGGAGAATTTGTCCCGGTATTTTATGTATTTTGATTCTCATTTTTTCAGATTCCTCTGCCCTCCCTACAACCCCTACACAAGCATGTAAAATTTTAAATAATGTGAGAAGACATTTGAAGTTACAAGACTAATACTCATTTATCTCAATCAGAAGTTCTGATAAGTATATTAGAAAGACAAGAAAATTTTGACCAATGTCTTGGTTGCTTCATTTTTCATATTTGTTTTATTTGTTTGAAATATAGCAACACAGAAAGATTTCAACAATATTAAAAAATGTTTTCTTTTTTAATTGGATAAGAAGTTATTGTCAAGTTTTTGTTATGATGTACAACACTGATAATCACCCACATATTTACATCATTTCATCCTGTTTGGAATTCTGGAACTAACACTGGAATGCTGTAAAGTAGGATGATCATATTTGTCCAGTGAATGGAAACATCAAAGTAGGTGTCAAAAGATTCATCCAATTAATACTCCTAGGAACAAGGTATGACATCTCTGTACTCTTACTCCTGCCCACCAGTAACTATTGACATATATGAACATTAGGAACTTGTTGGTTGTGTAAGAGGATTGCAGGGATCTTTTAACCTCTATCATCTTGATTATTTGATGTATGTTGAGTCTTTCTGAAGGCCTTGGTGGTACTGTGAACTACTTATAATATTTGCCTACAACTTTACATTTTGATAGAAGTTCTTTGTGTATTCTGGAACTGATCCTATTTACAAGAGAACAAAAGTCTTCACAATTGAGTGTTCTGTTGTGGAAGTCTCATCTAACTGAATGGGAGGTAAGGAGAGAAGAACCCTAAGAAAATCACTACTGAGGCAGAGTGTGCTAGAGAAAAATAAGAAACAAAATTGTATTCCTTAAACAAAAGATCACATGTTTTGTTTTGTTTTGAGACAAGGTCTCACTATGTAGTTCAGCCTGGCCTTAAACTCATTATGTAGCCCAGGCTGGTCTTGAACTCATAGTGATCTTCCCTGGTCTTGGATGAGGTTTCAGATAGTCTTCCTGTTCCTTCTATCTCCTTACCTGGGAGCAAACACTCTGTGCTTGTGCCCTTTCCCGCCATCTACTCTGATAGCTCAGCTGGACTTATGAGACTCTGGCCCACTCTGCCCCTCCATGCAACTCTGCTCCAGGCAGGCAGGGTGGGGCTGGCTCAGGACTTGAGCACAGGAGCCAATGCCAGGGCCAGAGTCTCAGTCGAGCCTGAGTCCCAGGGACCCCAGGACCCACCTCCTCACCTCATCCTTTGCAGACTATTTTAGCTTTCTACCTCCACGGACAGGAAAAAAGCTTCTCCTGAGGGGAGGAGGTGGGTCCTGTGGCCCTGATCACCAGCCGTTAAGTTAGACTGGGAAAGACTTCCCTGTCCTGCATATTAGACACAGCCCTGCTCCTCTTCATCTACAAAACGAACCCTCATCCCCTCACATGTCAAGTGGAGCCTCCATGGTGCCAACCACACTTAGAAACTTTGTTTTTGGTTTTGTTTTGTCCATGCATGCATCAGTGTCCCTTCCTCATTAGGAGTTGGCCTGAGTTGGGCCTCATATTGCTGAGACCCTTTAGAATACAGTGGCCATAGAATGGTGTGGGCAGCTTCGCTGCTGACTGAGACATACAGGGAAGATTTCCTCAAACAAAGCTCAGGTTTGTCAGGCTCCAGCTATGAGGTGACATGTGGGCTGATGCCCTCTCCATTTCTTGTCAAGGAATAGGCACTCTGAGATCTCCCTTTCCCCTCCATACCCCTCACCCCCCATTCCCTGCTCTCCCTCACAACCATGTCCACCACACCTGTAACTCTCATGTCTTTCCTTAGGTACAAAAGAGGACGGAGCAGGCGACGATCAGCAGCAAGACCCACAGATATGGAGTGAAGAGCGAGGAGCTGGACTGGGGTGGGGTTTGTGTGGTGGGAGGAGGTGCTGAAAGGGAAACAAGAGAGTGTCAGCCCTTGGTCAGAGCCCAAGTCTCAGCAGACGCCTC
Source organism: Thryonomys swinderianus (assembly GCA_004025085.1). NCBI lineage: Eukaryota > Metazoa > Chordata > Mammalia > Rodentia > Thryonomyidae > Thryonomys > Thryonomys swinderianus. The sequence goes on along the minus strand of PVIC010033799.1, from coordinate 5,833 downwards.
CTCAGCTTGCTCTGCTTCAGGTGACCCAGCTTTGTTGACAGTTCCTACTCTTCTGATGTGTGAGAGCCCTGTGACATGTCCACCTTGCACTGGGAAGTGAAAGAGCAGATGATCCTTGTTTTCAAGGCATCATTTAGGTACCTAACAGCCAGGGGGACAATATATTCTCTCTTCTGAAGCCAGAAGAGGAAGTGACACAAGAGGGTGGTGGTAGGAAAAGGTTTTAGGAGGTTATGCGTGAGGTGGTATTAAAGGGTTTCAAGAACAGGACCAGAAGAGATGAAAAAGAATAGTGGTTCTGGAATGAGGAAAGACCACGGTTAAAAGACCAGGGAAGAAAATGATGCCCCCATGTGGAAGTCAGGAAGAAATCCACAGTGCCTAAGTGAAACATGCACAGTGAACAAGAGATGTCAGGAAGGGAGAGAGTTGAAGACGGGAGGGGTGCACCTGGCACCATTCTCCAGGAAGAAGCCAGTTTTTGTGGAGTGTGCATGAGAGCACGTGCGCGCACACACACACACACACACACACACACGCACGCACACACACAGAGGAATGCTTGCACACACAATGACAGTTGTCTTTAGGCAGCCTCCTCTTTCTCCTCCTTTTCTCAGTTACCTGTGGGCTCTTGGCTTTTGACGTGCTTCAGGGACTCATTGAGCCATTTGTGGCAGTCTCCATTTGAGGTCCTGGATAGGATATCCATCATTTCCTTATCATTTTCCCAGTTTTTCATGCAGGTGAGTCCAGAAGGACCTTCTGTCCATGTTTTGGTTTTAGAGTCAACTTGGGCTACAAACTTTCCATTGATGAAAAACTTCCAGAATGATTGGCCATCAAGCTGACAGGTCATCGTGGCTGTCAGGATGGGAGGGGCTGCCCCACAGAGAGAGATCAGCATCTGCCCTTGACAAGTCCTTGACCCCCACCCATATCCACCTTCTCTGGTCTAATACTCATCTGGCCCTGTTCCCTTCCAAGACCAGCCAACAGTTTCTACCTCGTTCTGTGTCTGCAGAGACCAAAATCCAATTATGTTCTTTTTTCATACATGAATATGAGAACTATCCCTCTGCCTTTCTTGCCCCTTTGGAGTACTGGAACTTACCCGCGGTTCCACAATTCTCTGGCTCGCTGTCAAGCAGTTTCTCTCTGAATTGTTCTGCCAAATCTGTCAATGTTTCTGTTTGTTGTTTCCAGTGGTTCTGCATCTCTCTTTCGAAAACCCTGGCACTTACACAGTCAGAGGCAAAAATAAGATTCTGATCAAAGTGCCCTTGGATATCGCACCATTGTTTTTCAGGTGGAGCCTTCGGATTGATGTTGAATTCAAAGGAAAGAGAGTGTGCATCTGTGAAGGGGAAGACCAAGGGAGGATTGAGTGAGTGAGCAAAGGACCCTTTTTTCTCCCTGCAACCAGCTCTTTCTGAGGGGAAGAGAATCTTTCTGAACAGCTGAGCTCACAGAGCAGGGTCTGTCCCTTCACATACTGTGCCCTCCACCTTTTTAAAGGAGGAGGTTGCTCCCTGGAAGCAGCTGCCTCTACCAGGACAAGGCTCACATCCCCTCTGCTCACTGAACTCACACCAGCATTCCTGACCCCTGACCCCTGAGTGCTCTGCCAGGCCTGCTGTGCAGGAAAGGCCTAGATGGCAGAGTATCCTCAGAGGCAGCCCATGTAGCTTGCCAGGAGGTCAGGGTGTATGGAGCTGCCTTGACTTGGTCGAGTCCTGATGGGGTTTAATAGGGGTCAAGAAATTATAAGGTTTAGCCTGACTGCTAGAAGGTGGCTCCTCTGTGTCAGAAGATCGGATTCTATTAACTCCGAAATGTGAGTCTATAGTGGATCATACAACAAATCCAGAATTTCCAACTACACTACCTCAGAGAATCCATGCACCAGAGTGAATGAAACAGGAAAGCAGAAAAAGGATCTGTGGACTCAGCTTCCTAAGAAACCCTGGAGAACTCTAGTGTGTCTGCAATGTAAAAAAAAGTCCATTGACCAAAAAGCTAAGAATTATCCAGCATAAGAATTAAATAGTAAAGACCAGAGGAGAAATGATGGAAATACAGAAACCTAAATCAATGATCCAAAATCAGTGAAATAAAGAATTGTTTCTTTGGAAAGATAAACCTGGCCCACGGTTCAGTCTGGACCCATCCCTGGATGCCGCCTGCAGCTGCCTCACAGGTAAAGCAGAGCTGAGGCAGACCTGAGGGGCCTCCAGGCTGGAAATACTTGACAGCTCAGCCAGGGGTTTCTGTGCCAATAATGAACACCACCGCTGTCTACCTCAGTAATACCATTGTGTGGCGCTGTCTTCCAAATAGAGCCCTGGGCCTAGACTCTAGGCAGAAGTCCACAGACACCACTCCCACGTCCACCTCCCAGGACCACAAGCTGCTTCTGCTGCTGCCCCCTCTCCCCAGCCCACCGCCAGGCCCTGCTGTGGCTGTGCTGTCCAGTCCCTGCTGCTGCAGGCTCTGTGGGGGAGGGGAGGGGTGTGGTGCCTGGTGTGTCTCAGGCTGGGACACAGGTGGCAGCCTGTGTGGAGCTTTGGGCCCTTTGGTTGGGAAAGTGGAGACCAGTGGTGTGTGGGGACTGGGCGAGGAGCTCAGGGAGACAGGGGAGCTGGTGGCTGCTCAGTGACTCAGTGGGAAGTGTGTGGATGGCTTCACAGCAAGCTCAGTGCTGGGGGGAGCCCACGGAGCAGGGCTGGGCTCCCTGCTGTGCGGGGCTGTCTGCGGAGGAATCGAGGTTAGGGAAGTTGCACTTCCTGGCGAGTTTTGACACAGTGGGTGCCTGACGGCCACCCGCCTTTGCTTTGCCCCTCGCACCAGGTCTTGTCTCCCTGGTCAATTTTTACTTCTTTTTCTTTCCCTCAGAGGGGCCAAGGCGGGACCGAGAACCGGGTAAAAGGACCCGGTCACGAAGGGAAGGAGCCAGTGGAGGAGACGCGGGACTGCAGAGAGAGGAGAGCGGCGCGCAGGACTCACCGGCAGCGGTCACACCGAGGAGTTCCCACAGCAGCAGCCGCAGCAGGATCAGGGCGGCGGTGGCAGCGAGTGCCATGGGTCCCTGCGGGCGAGGAGGGGAGGGGTCTCCAGAGAAGCCCTCAGAGCGAGGAGGGCACCCCGCCCCCTCCCTGGGAGAGCTCCGGCACAGCTCCTTCTGTACGTGCCGGGTTTCACGTTTTCCCCTCTGGGGCTCAGGCCTCCGCGGGTGTCTCCGCACTTCCCCCGCCCCGCAGCGTCTCTCGGATGCCCTCGGACGGCGCCCGCGGCGGGCCTCGCACGGTCCACGCTGGTCGCCTTTGCGGGGCGGCTCCTGGCCGGGGAGGGCGGTGTGCTCTCCCTGCTCCTCGCTTTGGTCCGCTGCTTTTATCCTCTGCCAGGTTTATCTTCCGCGTTCCGGGTCAGCTCAGAGCCCAGTGAGTGGGCGAAAGAAACGAACAGGTGAGGGTGAGGTTAGTTTTTTTTTTTTTAAATTAATATTATTGGTACTCAAATGGATGTCCCTTGAGAACATACTGATAAGTGAGATAAATAGGACACAGATGTGTAAATACCGTATCATTTCTCTGGTATGGGAAACTGAGGGTGTAGATGAGTTTTAAAATGTATAATAGGCATTGTGAAAGAGAGTCAAATTATCAAGACCCAAGGCCCGGCACACCCCCAGCCCCCTTTCTTCCTCCCTGGTCAGTGAGTCCTACCTGCGTACTCACTCACACCCTGACACAAGGGAGTGTCAGGCCAGCGCTGGCAGGAATGGATCATAGTCCTATGGGCAATTAATGTCGTCAGGTAAAATGCCAGTCCGGTGACTCCTGCAAATGGCTGTCTCTGGGCAGAAGTAATTTGGGATTCCTCTGCCTTGTGGGTGGGAATGTAAACTAGTACAAGCGCTATGGAAGTCAGTATGGAGATTTCTCAAAAAAATAAATAATGAAATATCATTTGACACAGCAAGCCTCTGTTTTTTCCCTTCTCCCCACCAAGTTATTTTTTCATTTTAGGAAGTCAGGAGGTGTTTACAGTTTCTGTGACATCAGGTTCATTGGAAAATGGACAGGACTTTGTCATTTCATCATGGGATGGATTGGTCCTGCTAAAAGAGTATGAAATAATGGTATATGCTTCAACTAATCTGATTATGCACGAATCACTGCATTTAGCCTGCAGAACCACAGTGGATGGAACCCAAACATTACATTATTTCTGTTTTACAAATGAAACAACTAGCACTTCATCAGGTACGGTTGTATAGGCCTGTGGACTCAGCTCTCTGGAGGCTGAAGCAGGATGACTGGAAGTTCCAGCCCAGCCTTGGAAATTTAGCAACTTACTGAGACCCATCTCAAAATATTTAAAAAGAGTAGAGAATGTAGCTTACTATGAAAGTCCTGGCTTCACTTTTCAGTGATGTACACATACACACACTTTGACACAGAGAGAGAGAGAGAGAGAAAAAGAAAGAAAGAACAGAGAAAGAAAAGAACATTAAGACCTAAAAAGTTTAAACGACTTGGTAGTAGTTACAGAGCCTGGGATATGAACCACTTTAACTGTCATGTTGTATCAGTGCCATCCATTTATATGTGTAGTTGTGAATGAATTGTGTAGTTATGATCCTGCTTCATTGACCTCAGCCCTTAGGACTGGAGTGGAGACATGAGCGATAATACTTTCACTAGATCTTCTGCCTGCAAATTCAGTATTAGGATGAAATTGCTGATTCCACTCAGAAGTAGCTGGAACTGATGTTATATAAACTCAGTGTCTGTGGAATAGTGTTGAGTTTGGAGGGTGGAAAATTTCTGGTGTCTACAGAGTACCTGGAAGCCCGCTGCAGAGGGAGAGGGATGAGATGGTGAGAGGCCAGGATCTGGCAGGTTTCTGAGGCTCCTGCATGTTTGGATGCCACCTTCTCAAGCCCAACAACCTTCGTGCACGTGCCTTTCAGCACACGTAGAATGGCCTTACTTTGGACACAGCCACCATCCACCCCAGCCACTTAGAATGGGGTTCCTTTCCCTAATCCAGAGAAGTTTGCCTAAGATGAACAGGGAGGATATAGTTGCAAAGAAGAGGAAGAAGCTCTCACAAAGAACCTGAGACAGAGTTATTTTTGTAAGGACGTGGGGCACTGGCGTGAGCAGTTTTATGGACACACAGATGGGTCTTGCGAAACCTGAAACTTTTCTCAGGACCTGTGTGACGCATGATCTGTCCTGAGCTCCGCCTGGCTGCTGCTTTGCTCGTGTCCACATTCTGCACATCTTCATTTATCTGCCCGCTGAACGCTTGTCTCAGTTGCCTTTGGGTGCCAGCTCTGCCCTTGCCAGCCAGGCCTTGCTTAGTACAAAGCCATGAAACCCAGATGAGGATTAGATACCCAGAGACTGGGCAGAAACAGAAGAGGGAAGAGGGAGAGACAGGGAGCAGAGAGAAGGGGACACAGCGCACAGAGAAAAAGCACAGGGTGGGGCAGGGTGGCAAGAGCCCTGGGCCAAGGAGCAGGCTCAAAAGGAGGAAGCTTAGGGTGGTGAGATCACAATGGCAGATAGGGGTGAGCGCAAAGCAGGGGACCTTGGGCCAGAGAGGTGGGGTGCTGGCATGCCTGAGTGGCACAAGGAGAGACGGTGACAGGGACAAACCAAGGAAAAGTAGACAAGCTCCGAAGTGAGAGACCTGGGAAGGTACTGGGCAAAGGAGACCCAAGACAGCTACAAAGCCCAGGTATTTATGGGGAACACCAGAAGAGAAAAATTCCTGGGCGCTCCAAGGAGCCCGTAGATATGGACTTGGTTAACACTATTAC
>PVIC010033798.1:0-20110 GCA_004025085.1 Thryonomys swinderianus | reverse complement strand
ATTCCACTGGTCCTCGGGTCTGTTACTTTGCCAGTACCATGCAGTTTTTATCACGGCAGCTTTGTAGTAGAGTTTTAAATTGGGAATTGTAATACCCCCTGCCATGTCGTGGTTGCTTAGAATTGCTTTTGCTATTCTAGGTTTCTTGTGGTTCCAGATGAATTTTTGTATTATTTTCTCTAGCTCTGTGAAGTATACCGTTGGAATTTCAATTGGAATTGCATTGAATCTATATAGTAAACAAATCAGTCTCCCCAACTTTAAAGACCCAATTCAAAAATGGGCATCTGAAATGGATCCAATTTTTATATTAATATAGACTTCAGTTTTTGCAACTCAAAAGCCATCCATATGACACTTCAGGTTATGAGAATTTCAATTGAACATATAATTTTTCAAATACTTTTATAAAGTTCATTATTGATATGTAAATAAATCAAAATTTTCTTGACTCTTAGATGGTGATTTGAATAACTTTAGCAAGTACAATTTATAATATATCTCTGTGATTGACATTATACATAATGTATTTTATCCCCAGATTTTTTTTTTTTTTTTTTTTTTGCTTTTTGGAGACAGGGTCTTACTTCGTAGTTCAGGCTGGCCCTGAGCTCACTATGGTGCCCAGGCAAGCCGCCGCGAACTCAGCAATCCTACTGTCTCTGCCTCCCGAGTGCTGGGATTACAGGCGTGAGACACCACGTCCGGCATTATATGTGGTAACCGGGGATCGAACTCAGGTCCTTACGCTTGCGAGGCAGGCGCCGGAACCACTGAGCTAACCCTCCGGCCCTTTATCCCCAGTTTTTAAGATCTCCCTGAAGTCCAATAAATATTGTTTCAAAAATAACAAAGAAAAATTATGAAGCTGTTATTTGAAAAAATATTTAAAATATATTGTTATGAAATCTAAATTCAAGTATCAAGCAATATAAACTCTATATACTGCAGAAGCATATCCACTAACATTTCTCTAAATTTCATACTAGTTGGAGTCAAAGCTATATGTGCAAGAACATAAAAATAAATATAGACTCCTCGAAAACATATGTCCCAAAGAAAAATTCTACTCCCTATAAATCCTGTAATTATAATCAATAGAGAAAATCATAAAAAGTGAGAGCTATTAATAGCAAAAAGAAAGATGTTATCAGGAACAAAACCTCAGGGTTGAAGACATAAATATCCACTGAACAATACTGGGAGTGATTTTGTAGCCATTTTTGTTGTTGTTGTTTTAATTTGGCACAGTAAACGAGAGGAATGCCAGTTTTAGTAAATGTACCATGTTTTGCTTTGTTCAATATTTTCAGTCTTGCCTTTTAAAATAAGGATATGAAAATCAAAGATGTAGCTTAACCACTATCCTGATTGCAGACATAATTTTAAGAATTTTAGGTAGCACTAAAAAAAGATGCCAGAAGCCATTACTGGTACCAATAAGAAGCTCACGACTTTCCACCTTCAAACAGTCACTGTGAATCACGAAGTGACAGGAGAAAAAAGTGCATCATACACGGCTTCTGCGCTTGAGTATATCATAGGCTACAGAAAAGATGGCCTTGTAAACTAATCACAGCAACATGATGTAAGTGTTGTTAAGGTGAAGCATGTGGCACCTTAGGTCATGAAAAGATTTCTTAATGCTGGAGTCCAAACCAAAAGCTAAAAGATTGATATACACCATGGACAACATGACTATACTGTTTTCAGAACCATGAGGGTATTAAATAACTACATTGAAAAATGAAAATAATAGCCAGTGACCTGGAGAAAATGGACATAAACTATGTAAAATATTAACAAGTGAGAATATTTTAATTCTCTATAAATATTATGAATGTAATTTAACTTATATTGATAAATTTTGTACCATCCATAAGGCTGTAAGACCATGGCTGGCTAATTATTTAAATATATTGATAACAAATAGTTTTTAATCATACATTTTACATGTGATCACATTGCAAGACATAAAAAATGTGCTTAGAAATATAAGAAAGGAAATCACTCGAGATTTAAGCAAATTTTAAAAATAGGCAACAATTCATGGAGAGATAAGAAATAGGGAATTGGTTAAAAAAATATTGAGAGCAAGTAAAGTGCTAAAAATAAAATGCATGGAAAATATAAAATGTATCATATATTAGAATACAGTAAAAAAACTATTGAATTTTAAACTTTGAATTTTAAACTTGAATTAAAAACTTTATTAAATATATACATATTGTATATATATATATATATATAAACACACAAAATATTTTCAAGATTTAATCATCGGTAGATTAAAACCATTTAATGTTTTGAAGAACAAAATTATTGGATGATATCTACAATTTGATCTGTTTGGAGGATAACATCTAGGAGAGAACTAGTAGGAAAGAAATATCAACATCAAAAAAAACAAAGAAATAATCTGTGGAGAAATGGAAGTTAATGTTTTTAATTGAATTCTTATTGGTACATTTTATATACAGTTCACAATCACACTCAACAATGGGGAATTTTTAACCAGTATATGACCCAAGTTAATTATCATTTTTACCCATATCCCTACCCACCCACAACCCTCCACCCCTTAATACATGCTATTTCTTTTCTCTTTCCAAATCATATTTATTCTTTCCCCTCATTACATTCCCCCACCACATTCCTTTTTAATATTTCCTATTTCACAGTATCTATCATACATTCTAGAACTCATTTACATCTACAAAGCTAATATTTTAACATTAGTTTCAGAATAAATAGAAGCTTGACCTGAAGGAGAATTTACATTTGGCTCTAATTATCATCTCTTTAATGTACAGGGACAATATAATTTAGCAATTAAGATAAGAAAAAGTAGAAGTACTGTAACGGAAAGTGAATTCCATCTCTGCAGATTATCACAGAATAACCAAAGATAATTTATTTGATCTCTGTGTCTTGATATATTCATCAATACAACCCAGATGATAACACTCTCCATTTAATGGGGTTGTTAAAGATTAAATGATTTACTAGATATAAGATATTTAGTTACCCATACTATAGATGTTCGTTGTTATTTTAATATCTGTGACAAAGTTTTGCAAACACTTTTCTGACTTCCAAAAGATTACTTCACTTTTTTTAATTGAATTCTTTATTGGTACAATTTATATACATCTCACAATCACATATAACATTGGGGAATTTGTACCAGTACATGACACAAGTTAATTCTCATTTTTACCCTTATCCCTACCCACCCACACCTCCCCACCCCCTATATACATGCTCTTTTATTTTCTTTCCAAATCATATTTATTCCTTTCCCTCATTACATTCCCACACCAAATTTCCTATGGAAATTTCCCACTCTACAAAAACTGTCATACTTTTAGAACTCATTTGCATCTACAGGTGCTCTTATCAAAGAGAAGATCCAGTATTTGCCTAATCTGTGATCTATTTATTTCACTTATTAGTTCACTTTTGATTTTAGCTTTTGAGTTGAATAGAGATGTATTTGACTATAGCGCTTTGAAAATACATTTTCTATAAATTCAAATTAAAGCTTTTACAGTTGTGCTACTAAAAATTTTCTGATTGTTTTCTTTCTTTTAACTTGATATTAATTACGTTATTTTTAAATTTGAAACTTTATTGTACATTATATATACACATCATGATCTCACACACAGTATTGGGAATTTGTATCAGCATAAGACACTATTTAATTCTCATTTTTCCCATTCCCCCACCCACACTACAACCCCCCACGCCTTATATACATAAGTTTTGTTTTCCTAAGGGGAAGAAAAATATGATGGTGGTACATTTTTATTAAATATTTATTGAGTGTTTGGGCTTATTGTTTGACTTAACTTTTCCTCATATTTTGTGATGTTTTTTGTAAGAACTTGATGGTCCAATTTCACTTTTACAAAACTTGTAAATATAGCACAGAGTACTCATAATCCAAGTCCTCTTTTTTATGCTAATATCTGTTAGCATAATATAATTGTCAAAATTAATAAACTACTAATGCTTCCAGACTTCATTTGTTTCAGTAGTTTGTTTTCATTAATGTCTCTTTTTCCTTGTTCCAGCATGCCAACCAGGTTGCTATACTATCTTAAATCTTATGGCAAAATTTTAGATAATATGACCATTCTAAGCTTACAATTAGTGACTTAAGAAATAAACAGCTACATTTTAGAGCCCCATTCCGCAGGTTTCAATCACTTCATATCTTTGCCAATATTTGTCATTTTAAATTGGCATGAAACATACTTAACAGACTCTTTTAGACGATGTTCTACTAAATTAAATCATGTAATTACTGCAATTATTTCAAAACATTTAATTAGTTGCTGTATTCACCAGTTTTCCAGAGAAACAGAACCTGATTTTATATTTATTTAGATATCTCTGTATCAACTTATATACTACCAAGAAAGAAAAAGAGAGGGAAAGAGAGATAGAGAGAGCGAGAGAGAGATGTGGTGGAGGTGTGAGTAGTGAGGGATAAAATAATGTGATGGTAATAAAAAAGGTAACCAAAACTTTTGTAATTAGAGGGTGGAGGTTGTGGAGTGGGTAGGGAAATGGTAAAATGAGAATTAAATTGTGTCATATACCGGTACAAATTCCCAATATTGAGTGTGATCATGATATGTCTATACAATGTACCAATAAAGATAAAAATTTTTGAAAAGTTGAATCACTTGACGGCAGAGATTTGCAAGTTGGAGGTCTGCAGAACAGATTCTCAGGATAGAGACTGACAGTAGAACGGATGATGCAGTTGGAGTCTGGAGAAAATCTGGGGCATTTCCTCTTTCTTAGGTGAAGTTAGTATGTTCCTGGTAAGGCTTTCAGTTGACTGAACAAGACCACTCATATTATGGAAAATAATCTGCTTTACTCCAGGTCTACTCATTTTAATTTCAAGCTCATCTAACTACCAACTTCACAGAAACGCTTAATAAAACGTTTAACTAAATATCTGTATTCGCAATGAATCACCACCTCCTCTAGTTAAGTTTGACCGTGTAATTACATGATCCATTTGTTACTTAGCTTTCTAAATACAAGAACACATTACACAGCTTCCACAATTTAGAGAAGACTAATTTGACTCACTTTTTCAGAAAAGGCAGTCCGTGGTCAGTTGCAAAAGGTGTGAGAGACCAAAGATGCTAATGTGAAGGTGACTGGGAAGTAGATCAGGGAAACAGACATAAGGGGCCAGGAAGCAGCTATAGTAACAGAGATCGCACCTCCAAGACACATCCTACGTGACTTCCAAGGCATGAATTTGACAATCCATTCATAGCTACTTAGTATTTTGATAATATCTGGTAACTTGCAAAGATCTTACCAGGAAGTAAAAATGTAGTTCTTCCTTGTGATAGGCTTTAAATATAAAAATTTTTAAAATAAATTTGGATTTTATTTACTTTTATTACTTCACTTTACATTTTAATAGTTCATTTCACTTTCAATTTCCATAAAAAGTACATCTTACAAAAGAAATATGATAATTATTGAACATATTTTAGTTTTTAGTATTTGTAATGCAGTTCAAATAATCCTTTGATTTTGAACAGCAGGTCAAAAATAGACAATCATAATGAAATACTTTGTTTTTGCACAATTAAGTATGAGTTAATTTAAACATGATCTTTTGTAATTTCTAATATTCTTTAATAGTTGTGCCTGTGTGCAATAGTGAAATTTGTAGGGAATGGATGATTATGTGGAATAGCCAAATTTGCCTGGTTGTTAATTAATTAGACTGAATGAAGTAAGTGATGTATTGAGAAACATTAAATGAAAAACAAGTACAGAATCAGAAACTGGTAAATTTACTTTAGATGAATTGTTTAATCTCTTAGTACCAAAATACCTTTATCTACCCATAAGAAAATATTAGTTTAAATTGGAGTTGCTCTCAGTTTTATAAACATCAATATTAAAAACATTACTGGGGTATGAGGGTGTTTCTCAGTAGCACTTGCTTAGTATGCACAAAAGCCTGGAATGCATCCCGAGTGCCACAAACAATTTTGAAAAACAAATTATTATGACTGATTTAAATATGTCAGCATCAATTAAAATAATAGAAACAAAAACAGCAAATGATACCTTGTTGTATCTGACAACATATTTTACCCTGGTCATAATTCATCCTTTCTGCCTTATGGACCTACTTTTGTCCAATTTGTCATTGCCTTAAGGATGATGTGTCATCCTAGAGGAGAAGAAAAGACTATTTGGGGTATACAATATTTATTGCTGACTTTTGAATCACTGTGATGAAACATGTGACAATCTAAACTTACTGATAAAGAAGTTGATGTGAAATATTGGAGGATCCAGTCCGTAGTGTGTTGGCTCTCAGGTAGAAGTGCATGGCCTACAGCTACTCACCCCACGGCAGCCAGGAAGGAGAGGAAGAAGGGAAAACAAAGGACAAGTTCATACCTCCTGACTCATGCCCCTAGTGATTTACCCCCACTGCCTAGGCCCCATGGTTAGCTGTGGAATCAATAGGTTCGTCCAGTCTGAATATAATGCCCTCCACCTTCCAGTCACCTCAATGCCTCACCTCTGTCTGAACACATGGACTTTTTAAAAATGAATTTGAAGTAGGAAGGGATATGTACGAGCTCTGATATTCTCCTTTTGCCTGTGTAGGCTTTGCTTGAATTCTCTTCATGCTGTGGAGACTGAACACTTTTGACTACATCAGTAACCTCCCTTGTCCCCTAGAAAAATAGTAAATTTAGGGAAAAGAGTAGTTCATGTGCATATTTTCACTTTCCTACGTGTCTGTCCCTAATGATCACCATTGTTTAGATTTGTTTTCCCCAGAATTCTGTAACTTTTGTGATTGGTATTATTATATTTTTCAGGCAATTACTCCTCCCTGTTTCCAAAAATTATGATCTTGTCAATCTTGATGCTATTAATATTTTAGACTTTTTCTAATTTGGAGAAGTGGCAGTATCCTGGATAGATTGAACCAACCATTACTGGAAAGTTTCATTTTATTTAATTCTCCCATGTCAGTATATCATCTTTTCCTACCAGAAACTGATGTCGTTTCAAGCGATTTAACTTTATTTTTTTGGAAGTACTGGGGGCTAAAATTCAGGACCTCGTGTTTTCCAGGCAGTCCCAGGGCCACTGAGCTACATCCCTGACCCAATTTAACTATCTGATTATTGTTGAATCTTAAGATATAAACTACCTATATGTTCAAGTTAAGAGACTACTCAAATCAATTCAGGTTTTGTCATTGTGCTGAGTTTATTCCTGCATTTCAGCATTGACCCACACTCTGCCAATCTACCTACAAAATGTAGAAACCTGGCAAATGCATAAAGCATACTTATTGACAGTCTTTGTTGGTAGGCATAGGTCGATAGACTTTGGAGACAGTTTCCGTTAGCTAACCTGCCTTTCCTAAGCTGACAACAGCGAGGATGATGACTTACATATGGTCTCCTCTCAGCTCCATCACTTGGGTTATTTACATTGATTAGTAAACAGAATATGGCAAAGTAACCATGAGAAGCTTTGGTTAATTCTCATTTCTGCTGTCTGGTTTGAGATGTTTCATGCATGTATAACAGTCTTCATTAGAGAGAGAAACTGCACAATGGAGCCGTAGAGAAAGATGACAATTGGAACCTGCATCTGCCTTTGCTAGCACCTTGCTGTAAGGTGACCTTTATCTATAATTCATGATGCACTTGCTTTACTCTATTCTTTTTCTGACACAGACTATGGACCTGTAAGATAGTTATTTTGAGGGTTTTTTTTTTTTTCAATAAAACCCTTCTAATGCTCACTGCTAGCCGAGACTACTCTGAAGTAGTTTGTCAGCCTCATTCCATTCACTAGTGTCCGTCATGGTTCTGACATAACAGGATAATCATAGTAACAAAAGATCTTTAATCAGAGAGTTCTGTGGAAACGTTTACTAGGTTTTGTATGCAGCAATATTTGAGTAAGCGTCTGTTCCTGATACTCCCAGGCAGATAAGCCTAAGATGTGGACAATAAGGTCCAAAGAAGGCTCCGTTACGGGACAGAGACCTAGCAATATTGTTTAAGACCTGAGTTTGTGAGACTTGATATGGATGGAGATGACAGTAGGTACACATGTAGCAAGATACTTGAAATGAAAGGCTGTTAAATCACCCTCTTCAAATATGTTGCCAACTCTGACCACGGATCAGAGGAACTGTCAACAAGTGGAAACTATTTTGACTGGGAAAACCATATAAATGGATTAATAGTTGCATCAAACTTCTAATTGAACAGTTTTTCCATCATATAATGAAGGAGAACTCATAAAATATTAATTAACAGTAAAGTTATATTTGTAAAATTCAAAGTCCCAAAATGAAATAGCTACTTAAAATATTTTTCACCAAAACTATATAGACTACTGATAAAATAACAATCTGCAGATTTGTCCAATAAATAATACTTAACAAACATTAGTTGAATATGTAGTAGGACAAAAACCCAGCATAATGGAAAAATACATGAAAGAACTGTTAAAAACAATTTTATTTCCCAAAGCCATGAACAAATATATAATCTCTTAGCTTAAAAAGCTGCTAAATGATGAATTAAAAGAACATAGTTACAACATCTATGTTTAAATCATGGTCACATTCAGTATTCAAAAGGAGGGCCAATGTTAAAATATGTAAGATCAAAAGAAGATAAATTTGAGTGAAATTTTCATTGTTCAGGAACAAGAAAGGGTTTTGAGGAGGAAAAACACGTGACAAATACAGACAAGGTCATAGAAATGTGTTGTGTAACAATTATAAAGAAATCTCCCTGTTACCTCATCCCTGTGTATATGCATATGTATAAATATGCATTACACTGGTAACTGAAATTAACAATGTTTTAATAAGAATGAAAGATGCTTTAAAAGTCTTTCATCAAAAACTATATATTCAAGTTTTCTATGGTCAATAAAATTACCTTTAATTTCACTAGAAAATTGTAAAGGAGAAAATTTGCAGTGGGTAATTTTTACTTTCACACTAGTTAGTATCATTGAATATTTTATATAAATAACTATGCCAAACATTATGTGCTAACAACAGTAAAGGCACTAAAGACCCAAGAACAAAAGAAGGTCAATAAGATTATATTTTCATAATTCATGAAGAAGCTAAATATCAGTTTTCCTGGCTATCTCCATCCAGTTTTAAAACAGATTGGCCTTCCACGAGGGTACATATAATATGTATACATGTACATATTATGAAAACTCTGAGATGGGAATATTTATTTACTTTGCCAAACAGGGCAAGAAATGAGTTTATCTGTAAGGTGCTTCCTTGTGTTAAGCATAAAACCTTCCTTTTGTGCAAGAGACTTGATTCATTCATGTCTGACTCCTTTGTGATCCCAACTCCTAAATGGATAACTTAATCCTGGCCACCCTCTCCCTTTTGCCAGTAACCAATTTGCACACCAACATGAACATAATCCATGAAGTCTGGAAACAGGTTTGATAAAGGCTTCTCATAGGAGACTTTCTTACTATGAAAATCCAGCTGGGAAGACAGGCTTTTGTTCACATCTATGCATGACAAAACAGCCTTCACAGCCACAGAAAGTGTCTCAAACACAGCATGCAGGGAAAAGCCAGGGAAATATATTTCCATTATTTGAGTAAAATTCTGCCCCTAATTTAATCAAGCACCTGCCTTATCTTCAGATTTCTTATTCCGTGCATCATAGTTTATATTGTGACTATGTACATTTTAGACCAGTTGAAATTTCAATTTGACTCACTCATTTAATCAAATTACTGACAGTGGATTCAACCTCAAATGTAAGAAGACAATGTTTAAGGAGAATTATCCAAGCAGGAACAAATGTGGATGGGGATTTTCAAAAGAGAAAAATGTATCAAGTGCTCTAGACCAAAGGGATTTCAGTTTGATGAAAGCAGAAGTTAAACCTGGGTTGAAAATATTTTAAAATGTCAGGAAAAATATTGTACACTAATCGTTGAATTAAGGAACTCTAGCTAAACTGCTGTGTTTATACATTGAAATATACATTTCATAATGATGTGACATCCTGTGAAAAAATGAAAATTGAATGGAAAATAGTGATAGTGATGAAAACTAAAAGTGAAATATAACTTGGGTATGAAGTCACATCCTTGTAATACCAGCACTCAGGAGGCTGAAGCAAGAGGATCACTGTGAGGTCAAGGGCAATCTGTGCTACATGGTGAGACTTTGTCTCTAAATTGTATATATTAGTTAACATGTATAAACAAAAACAGTCATCAATAGTTTGAGTACATATCCAAGGATATATCTTAAATATAATGCACTATGTTCTTTGAAGGAGAGAAGAAATGGGACTAGAGATCAGGCATAATGTGGGGAAAATAAAATGAGATCAGGTTTCATGTCTCCATTGCCCCAAATTACAGAGCAGGATCAACCAGTCTGTGTACTTTAATTCAAAAAAAGTGCTACAAGTGTCTGATTTTTGTCTGCATAACTTTCATAAACTTCACATTCCTTTTAAGATAAAGTAAAACATTGGCATGGAAAAATACGCATTTAATGTAGAATAAGAATTTGAATAATTAATGACATTTAGAAAAATTTCAGTGGTGGGCATGGACATAGTGTGGCTTCTAAGATAACTTAATTATTTTCAAGATTTTTCCAATATCAGGGTTAGGCATTGTGTGTGAAAACTAGGGAGGAGTTCAACAGTATCAGAGACACTCCAGTAACTAACAGTTCCTTCCTCATCAGTAAGGAAAGCAAGGAAATTGAGTGACAATATTTTTTCTGATAACATCGTGGTAGACAGATTAGTTTATGCACACCCTAGAGATAAAATATTGCCATGTGTTTTCCAGGCTGTTTTACTCTCTTCTTTGTGTCACTCTTTGTAGAAGGCAGATATAAGGATAGTAAAATACCTTATAATTTCCAGTAAATATAGAAAGACAAAAAAAATTCCATAATATGTTATTTCATTTTTGACTCCTTAATTTCTGAAGTTTCTCAGTAATATGAGGCTATTATGTCCTGTGATACTTTCCATCATATCAGTCTTAGTTACATTAACAATAATAAATAATTTATGAGTTTTTCTCTTCACTATAGGATGCTGTAAATTTTTCATTAGACATTTGAACAAATGAGCGGTTCCCATTTATAAACACAGAAGTACCATAAATAAAAGCATCATTTTTGAAATATTTTGGTGATAACTATATAGCTGCATCAAAGGAATATAAACACCTTTCCAAATAAATTATGTCTTTTAACTCTATAAATTAAAAGCAATGGGGATATTTTGTCATTAAAAAACATATACTTTCACGTTGACTGGCATATATTTTAAACTCACATTTTCATTATTTGGACAAACCCAATACATATGACACCTGTCTCTTATTCTTAGCTGCTGCTATGTAGCATGAGTCCACATTGGATACATATTAGAAAATGTTTTAGGTCATTTAGTTTGCAAATGTTTAAAAAATTTGTATTAGTTCGTGTTTGCATGCAGCATGTTTATACTCATCGTGGGAAGTTGGCTGGGTTCGTAACTCCCCTTCCTGTTGGATCCCCTTCCCGTTCACTCTCTCCCACCTCCCTTTATCTCTCCGTCCTTTTTCTTTTAAAAAAGATCTATCTCCCAGTTTCCTATTATCTGCATGCTGTTTTACTTTCATTTATTTATATTTTGTGTTTCTCAACAAGAGGAATAGTTTTATAAATGGCAGCCCAGATGCCATGTATGTGTCTTTAAAAAAGTCATTTTCTTAATCTGAGATGATAGATCCAAGGGAGCTTTACTTTACTCTATTCTACACATTCTTTGATGACTGATACTATAGTTACCAATCTATTAATATTTACTATTGAAAGGAAGACATTCTGGATGTTTACAGTTATGATTTATAATTATCAACAGCTGTGAATGGTGTATAATAATGCTAATCTGAAAGCAAAGGAGCACAGGGGACAGTTTGTTCTATATTACAGAACTGCAGACTAAGTGAACCAAAATTTTAATGCGAATTTCTTTGCCTCCCAAGTCATGCTATTTTAAAAATTATATACTAATACCTAACCCTGTTTTTTTTTAAATGCTTGTTGCAATCTATCTGAAATATGATTATGATTTCTCTTATCATCTCTTAAAACTGGGCAAAAAGTTTTTAAAATTAGCTATAGTCTCCTACGGTAAGCATTTTTGCTGAAATAAAGCGAAAGATGTCACAGAAACCATCAAGGGGACATTACCAAGAAACAATGCATAATATTAATGTGAAACATCTTCGTTTTATCCAGAGATTTGCATTTGAAAGAGGTTTTATAACATTTCCCCACAATTATAGCAATCAAGAAATAGTGTGCATTCGTATTAAGAAAAAAAGATTTTTAAAATGGCTCAGATTTTCACTACACATTGCTAAAGTAATCATGTTCTAAGAACTCTTTATTCATGCTATCAAAATGGAGTTAGAACTCAGCTTTTCGATTCAGTTCTTCAGAAGCGTGAATCATTTCAAGTGCAAGTGGATCCTAAAAATAGTCACTGACCAGTAAGAATTAAGCAGATTCTGCTCATGTTAGCAGTTATTTATACAGCATTTTCCCAACGGAGCATCCTTGCCACCATAATGACCTGACGGCGTGCCATGCTTAGTGGCCAACCCAGAGCTTACACGCTGTTTTTATTGCTTTAGACACACTGAACAACAGAAGAGCCGTCTGCACAGCCACATTACGATGCTAGAAGTGTGTTCAGTCATTTGCGATAGAAAATCACTCTCCGGGATGAATATATAGCAAGTCGTGTGTCTCTCTTCAAAGTCTCTACCACCGGAGAAAATGCACTTTTAATCAGGGACGAATCCATTATCCTGGGGAATTTCAAATGATACTTGATTTGTAATTTAAGATGAATGCCCTACTCTTCTCCACTAATAATTTTATAATTAATATATTTGCTTGCTTGGACTAAATTGAAGATGTATTAAGTTTTATCATATAATAATGGTCACATTCATGATGCAAAATAGTACTTACATTTTGAGGGATTAGTCACAAGCCTTGAGTAGAGTATTTTTATTCTTATATCAGAATAAACATATTTGTATTCTCTGTGAGTCTTAGTCACAAATATGTCCTGTCCTAGAAAAATAAGTTTCATGTCTACACAGGCACACAGACACACACAGACACACACACACACACACCTCCTACACACCCTTTCCAGAAGCCAAATTAAAAAACAATAATTGTGTCCAGTTCATATTGCAGCTTTTATGCTCTTAAAATTTTCCAACATCACATATATCAATTTATTATCACTATGGGTAGTAATTTATTTCTGTGATTCTTATCTTCTGAAGTAGAAATTACATCCAGTGTCTGGTTGTGGAACTTGGCTGGCAGAATTAGAGACTGTCATAAAAATGTAGACTTGTTTTTATATCATATTTTATTTTCCCACAACATAAAATATCATATTGATAAAATATTCTAAAATGCCTATTGATTGTCACAGCCTCATAGTAGACTGTGATGTTATAATGAAATCTTACAGTTGTTTTAAATCACATAGAACATCTATTGTCTTTAACTCTGTGCCTGTGTTTCAGGAAGAATACAAACAAGGCTTTCAAGTATTTGATAAAGCAATTGCAAAGCAAATAAGAAAGTAAAAATTTCAAATCTAACTAGTCTTCCTTCTTTATTCTGGAGTGATAGAGACCACAGCAGTATATTTAATCTATGTTTCATCTATATATGTTAAGGTAATGTCAAAGCTGTCAATGGGAGCTTATTATAATAATGCACAGAATTTACCAATACAAATGTGGATTGACTATTGCTCTCATGCTAACATACCTTTGGTAGAAATAACTGATATGAAGTAAGCTGTTGGCACATCTAGAGGGTTCATATGCCTTAGCATGAGTTTAATAACTTGTTTTTGCCAAACTAATATGAAGTTACAGGGGATGTTGGCAAACTAGAATGCTATTCTGTGTACATTTGAAAGTTCTATGAACTTATTGAACATTTTACACTCTTTCTTGACTTTTCAATTTTATTAGTTATCTTGAAATGTTTGATATGCTTAATGTTGAAATGCTTTCCATCATTTTAGAATAGATCTTAAATTGGTGCCACCATCTGATTCTTCTAATCTGAAATGCAAAAGTTTGCATAATTTAAATATTAAAATATGTCCTCACAGTCTCTTTGCTCAAGCAAACTTAATGAAATTCTTTTTCTGAGTCCTTGGAATACTTTTGCTTTTATTGTTGTTTGTTTGTTTTGCCTTTGGATTATAACATTTCCTATTGATACTTTTGATATTCCTACTCACAAATTTTCTCCCACTAAAGAGGTATTGTTTTCTTTGAATTCATGACAATTTTCTAGGCCTGCCATACACATGTAACAATATGTAGGGTGAGTCAAAGAACAGCAATTCTTGGACAATAATTTACCCAATGAAAAAACATCAAGCAATAAAATATATTTGAGATTATACCACCTGAAATATAAAATCCATAAGCTCAAAACAAATTTTAAATTAATTCTCCAAAAGATTAATAATAAAATTCAAAATTAAACTTTAAACAATACCAATTTCCTGATATTCAGTAAGTATCATCTGTTGCTTTTATATAGTATGTGGTGTTTGAAGTATCTTGTCACTGATATTCCTCAAGATTACATTCCAAAAGAAGGCACGGAAGGATGGAAATCTAATTTAAGATATGTATAGGGCATGTTTCAGACTATCAGGTGTGAACTTGCTTTGTATTTTACATTCTTCTAAGTGCACTTAAGAAAAGGGTGCTAATACAAAGACCCCAAAAAAAAGAACCCATGGGGACAGATATACACTGACAGGAATAATTGTCAAATGTTATATTAAAAGGAATTTATGTGCAAATGGTCTACATGGCTGATTTTTTCTCTAAATATGAACTGAATTTTATCAAATTGTCTACAACTAACTGCATGAACAGGGATAACAAAGAAGCCAATGAAACTTGTAGTCTACATATCCTACTAAGGTACATTTATCATGTCTTAGGTATCAACATGTAGCTAGTTTGATGTTACTTGTCAGAAAAGAATGGGGCTTCACTGTACAAACTGCACTTCCCTTGCCATAGTTCCATCACTTCACTGCTTTGTACACTGTTTTTATTCAAAATAGGGCATGAAATACCCTGGTTTGACTATTTTTTGGTTTTATGATATTTTATTTTGACAGATCTAGTAATCCAAAAAATCCAACAGAAGTAATAACTCAGGCTTTAATGCTCATCCATCTGTGTCTAGCACCTCTGAGGAAACCAAACATCCTCAGAGCTCATTTCAGGAATCTTTGGGAAAAACTTTTACATAGAACTAGAGAAAATTTCTTTTGTTTCAGGATTCAAGGTAGATGGTATAGGATTTGATCCTCAGTTCTCCTGACATTTAGCTTATTTGTTGTATACAGCAAGTATACCTCAAGTAATATGTAATTAGAAAACCAATTTGCAATCCAGACAATTATTTGTCAATAAGAAGAAAAAAACTGTCAATGAAGACTCTAACGTGGGTAATCCTTGAAAACATTATTTCATAGAAGGAAGCCATCCATGGAGACTGACTATATGAAATGTGTGGAGGAAGGCAACTCCACAGAGTTGGAAGGTAAGATCAAATCAGCAATTTCTGGTGGCAGTGGTGCAGACTGATACACTGGGTATTGACATCTAAGTAGCACAGATTTTCATTTTGGACTGGGAACAGGTCAAAAGAATCAAGAAAAGCAAATGTTTTAAATAGATTCCAGACATTCAGGCAGTCAGGACAGTGCACTAATTAAAGGGAGTTCAGAATTATTTCAGAAAGTCATTAGAATA
Organism: Thryonomys swinderianus; assembly: GCA_004025085.1. Taxonomy (NCBI): domain Eukaryota; kingdom Metazoa; phylum Chordata; class Mammalia; order Rodentia; family Thryonomyidae; genus Thryonomys; species Thryonomys swinderianus. Next base: position 4,165 of record PVIC010033798.1, on the reverse strand, counting down.
ATAGCATAATTGTGTTCAAAGTGAAGGGAATAGTTTAAGAAAAATTAATGATTCCATACTTTTACAGCAACTTTAAAATCAAAATACACACCTTGTTATCACACCTCATACCCTGCATTGTTTTGATGCACACACATATATCATATTATCTTCAAATCAGGAAATGTGTTCTATTTCCTTAAGCACTTATCATTTCATTTTCTGTGTTCCAAACATTCAAAATACTTTCTTCTAGAATTTTTGAAATAAATAATATACTATTGTTCTCTATACTAACTAGCTTTGCAATATAACACAAAAACATGAAAATGGGGCAAAATGAGAATTAAATTGTGCTATATACTGGTACAAGTTCTCAATATTGTGTGTGATCATGATGGGTATACTTATGTACCAATAAAAGATTCAAATAAAAATGAGACATTATAGTTTTGTATTTATTTTAATATTTAGTAAGTATTTTAAAACGTGTAAATTCCTGAAAATCAAGAAGTAAATCCAAGACTCTTCACCTCATGTATGTAGAGTGCTCCAAATGCTTGCCTAAATGAACACTATGAAAAACAAAGTCACAGGGAACCCATTCCCTCTGTGGCACTTCTTGTCCAGGGAAGCCAGAATGTGTGTATATATTCGAGCCTGTGTTGACCCCTGAAGAACCTTCACTTCATCTTTCCTATTGTCTCAGTGCAACATACTCTGTCCTAGTATTGAAGTTATTAAAAAAATTATCTCCAAAACTCTAGCTTTCTGTGTGCTTATTTTCTATGGAAACTGAAAAGCCACCCACCACTACCCATGCAACAGACTGAACATTGAGCATTTTTTTGAAATTCTCTCTGCCAGATTAAGAAAACCACAAAGTCTTATGGTAAGAATGAAAGTTATAGGAAATGAACAAAATGAAGAGAAAATTTCTCTTACAGAATACGCCCCATTGTCTACAGTCTAACTGCCAAATTGTTCAAACTAAAGCATCCTATGCCTGGCTTTTACTATGAGCATTTCTATCGGCATTCTGATTTTTTTTGCAGTGGGAAAACTAAAGTTAGTTAGTTAGTTAGTTAATTTATGTATTTACTTATTTATTTATAAATCGAGTTTATTTGGTACATTATCATGTGAAAATAATATAGACAGCATTCTTTCTTTTGAGCTTTGAACAGTACCACATATCAAGTTCTGCTTACAGCACTGTAGGGAATCTCTAGTCAACATCTGCAAACCTTTCCCATCTCCTCCTGGAAACTAACTGCAAAGCCATCTGCAGCACATGACTAAGTCAGTCTCAGGTATGATTCCACTCCCTTGTACAAAATTCCACCCTAGTTATTATTATTATTATTATTATTATTATTATTATTATTATTATTTTTACTATGAGCAATATGTAACACCCATGATCTAAAAGTGGAAAGTTTTCTTTGGCTTGAGTTTGCAGTGGTAGGGTTAGCTGACTCAAAAGCAGAAACAGTACAGAGGAAGGGTCTGAAAAGAGGATGGCTATTCCATGGAAGCCATGAGAGAAACAGAAAAGAGGTTTGCTGTGCATTGTGATTCCTTCGGAGTAGGTGATGCAAGGTGATGCATCGTATCCTCTATTTTAGAGGAAATGTCTTCTCATACTGGCTGATGGATTTTTAAGTGTTCCTTTAGAAATTGTAGGTGCTTTTATCTTAACTGTACCATCCAGTATCCTCTTAAGTGCTTCCTAAAGCTTCCAGAATGCTGGCTACCTCATGCTCATCAGGCTTGATTTGTGCAAAGAGCACTGATGAAATGGGTGGATGTGATATTCTATGAGTTCTCAAGAGACTCTAGAGCACTTTGGACTACATTATGACAGATGAAAAAATGGTCATATAACCTTGGAGAAAACTATTAATGGATTATATTGTATGAGTCAAGGGAACGTTAAACAGTTTGAACCTTTTTCCTAATTGAGGAAAAAGAAATGCACTGTATTTGCCAAATCAATACAGCTAAGACTTTATTAACCTCTATCAATAAAAAAGACCAGAATGCCAAGTGCAGTTATGTCTACCACATTTATGAGTTGTTGCATAGTCTAAGGACAGTTTGATTACAGAAATAGTCATAGTGGTAAATTAAATGGAGTTAATATTGGAATCACCACAAATGTGTACTTTAGAACTTCAAATATTATACCATTCTTTGTGTCTATCAGACAATCTTTGTCTTTATCTCTGTCACTGCCTCTCTTTATCTCTCCTTCTTGATGCTCCCTCAAGAGCTACTTTTTGGTTCTGATTTATTGTTTTGTTCTGATTTACTGTAGGACAAGACACTTTCAGAAATTTTCATCTTATTTTTTCCCTGTATTATAACTCTCACTTCAGGGTAAGGACACAATGTGAGATGAATGCTAGTAAACAACACTAATAATGATTATATTACTCAGGTTCAAAGAAAAGAAACTTGTATGTTTAGTCAGAAGTTCATTAGGATGGTTCCAACATACCTCCACTGGAATGTAGGGATTTCTATGTAATTTCAGGTTTCCAGGTAAAAATATGAATTATGACACTGTTACACTACTTCTCTTGTATCTGTATGTCTAGATTCACCTGTGGTCAAGTGAGTAAATGTCCATACTCTGTTGATAGAGGATTGGACAAATAATGGCACTATACCTTTTTGTCACTGGTCCAAAATACCTTATGTGCACAGCTAACCAGAAAAAAAAATTCTGGATATCTATTTTGGAGTCTCATACTGCAATTGTTGGACTCCAAGGAAGACATTTCATTCCACAAACATAAGGGAGGAAAGTTGTATGTATCACAGCAGCGAGAAAGCAGAGCCAAAGCAAAAGAGAGAGAAAAGGACCAGATACAGTTATTAAGAACTACCAAGATGTTCAGACACATGTGCTTTGCTAAACATATACAACATTTAGCTAAACATTTTAATTGGTAAATATTTAACAATCTTTATTAGCTCATAGTACAGTATATTAGTAATCTCATTATTCTTGGTAATTCTCTGTATGATTTACTTTATAGTAAATCTCATTCTTATTTCTTTCTAAATATTATTTCAAAGGATTATTTAGAAAATGATTAAACTATATTAATGACATCTAGAAATACTTGAATTTTATTTTAATGAGTCTATTATTACTTTTTTTTTTTGAGACAGGGTCTCACTATGTAGTTCAGGCTAGCCCTGCACCCGCTATGTAGCCCAGGCAAGCCTCAAACTCAGCACTCCTCCTGCTTCTGCCTCCCGAGTGCTGGGATTACAGGTGTAAGCCACCACACCAGCATTGTGGTATGTGGTACTGATTGCTGATGGACGTGAGTCACCACACCTGGTATTGTTGTATGGTGTTACCAGGGACTGAACCAGGTACCTTGCGCTTGCCAGGCAAGCACTGGAACCACTAAGCTATATCTCCAGCCCTCTATTTTTACTATTTAATACAGTTCAGCTTTCAGAAAATTTTTTGAAAGTCGTTATTTTAAGGTAATTTTTTAATAACCAGGATTTATTTTAAAATGTCTCCTAATGTGTTAATTATATGAGTATACACACACAATTATCTAAAGTGTGTATACATCTTTAGTATAAAATGTGTATACATCTCTGTATGTGATTTTTTTCTGATTTTAAATGTATTGTGTAAAGTTATTCCTTTAAAACATAATATCTAAGCTGAAAAGTTAAATATTTAAAGCCATATTTTCCTTATTATGACTAAAATTATTTGTTAAATTATATGAATGTTTTTTAAAAATTGTATGCACATAGATGTTGTAAATCAGAAATGTTTCCCATCTGATAAAAATCCTGTTTTTCTTTGTACTTCTATTGGAAAAATAAACATTGTTGTATTGGCTTACAAAAAATCACTCATGTATCATATCAGGTGTTATTCTTCAACTGTCCATTTATATATGTGTGTATATAATATATATATAATATATATGATACATTGCTTTGTATAATTAGTATAAAATGGAAGTTGTGCTGGCTGGGGACTTAGCTCAAGTGATACCATGTGAACCTTGGATGCACAAGTGCCCGAGTTCAATCCCTGGTACCGAAGAAAGGAAGAAAAAGAAAGAAAGAAAGAAAGAAAGAAAGAAAGAAAGAAAGAAAGAAAGAAAGAAAGAAAGAAAGAAAGAAAGAAAGAAAGAAA
>PVIC010033797.1:0-19950 GCA_004025085.1 Thryonomys swinderianus | reverse complement strand
TTTTTTTTTTTTTTTAGTTTTTTGAGCCAGGCTCTCTGTAGTTCAGGCTGGCTCTGAACTCACTATGTAGCCAGGCAGGCCTTGAACTCACAGCAATCCTCTTTCTGAGTGCTGGGATTACAGGTATGAGTCACCACACCCAGCATTATGGTATGTGGTACTGGGGATCAAATTTGGAACCTTGTGCTTGCCAGGCAGATGCCAGAACCACTGAGCTAAATCCCTGGCCCTGAGTGTAGCCATTTTGATGATACTGGTTCTTCCTACCCAGGAACAAGGGACTTACTTCAGTTTTCTGATATCCTCTTTGATCTCTTTATTCAAAATGGTGTATTTTTCAGAGTTGAGGTCTTTCACTTCTTTTGTTAAATTGATTCCTAGTTATTTCATTTTTGTTTGAATGCTATGTGAAAGGATTTGATTCCCTAATTTCTGTCTCAATGATTCTGTTGTTCATATATATTCAAAGGCTATTGATTTTTAATGTTGATCTTGTTTCTAGCTACTCTACTAAATCTGGCAATTAAGTCTAGCAGTCCTTTGTTTGAGTTTTTAAGATCTTATATATAGAGTATCATATCCTTAGCAAACAATGACAGCTTAACTTTTTCCTTTCCTATTTTTATTCCTTTTATTTTTTTTCTCTTGCCTAATTGCTTTGGGTAATGTTTCTAAAACTATATTGAACAGGAATGATGATAGTGGACATTCATGTCTTGTTCCTGATTTTAGTTTGAAAGATTTCAGTTTTTGACCATTTAGCATGATGCTGGCTGTTGGTTTATTTTAAATAGCTTTTATCAGTGCTCCCTTCAGCAGCACATATACCAAATAGCTTTTATCAGGTTGAGATAAAGACCATCTGTTCCAATTTTCTGTAGGGTTTTGATCATGAATGGCTGCTGGATTTTGTTGAATACTTTTTCTGCATCTATTGAGATGACCATATGGTTTTTGTCCATGAGTCTGTTAATATACTGTATTATATTTATTGATTTACCTATGTTGAACCATCCTTGCATCCCCAGGATGCACCCAACTTTGTCAATGTGTATGATCTTCTTGATAATCCTCTGAATTCTTTTTGTCAGTATCTTATTGAGGATTTTTGCACCAATGTGCATTGTAGAGATTTCCTATATCTCTCATTTTTGGTTGGGTTTTTCTCTGCTTCTAGAATCAAGGTAATGTTTGCTTCCAGGAGTGAATTTGAGAGTATTTCTTCCCAAAATACTTTTGGGAGTATTTAAATGAAACTTTTAATTTCATTTAAGAGTTTGATAAGTAGTGGCATTAACTGTTCTCTAAAAGTTTTACAGAATTCAGCAGTAAAGCCATCAAGACCAGGACTTTTCTTTGTTGGTAGATTTTTTTTTTAAATTGAATTCTTTATGGGTACAATTTATATACATCTTACAATCACACATAACATGGGGAATTTGTACCAATATACAACACAAGTTAATTCTCATTCTTACCCATATCCCTCCCCACCCCCTGTATACATGCTCTTTTATTTTCTTTCAGAATCATATTTATTCCTTCCCCTCATTACATTCCCATACCACATTTCCTTTGGAAACATCCCATTCTACAAAAACTCATACTTTCTAGAGCTCATTTGCATCTATAGGTGCTCATATCAAAGAAAAGATCTGGTGTTTGCCTATCTGTGATCTATTTATTTCACTTGTTAGTGTGTCCTCCAGGTGTATCCATTTGCACATAAATTAATCAATCTTGTCATTCTTTATGGCAGAATAATACTCCATTTTATAAAAAAACCATATCTTCTTTATCCACTCGCCAGTTGATGGGCACTTGGGTTGTTTCCAAGACTGAGCTATCACAAACTGAGCTGCTATGAACAAGGGTGTACATCTATCTTTCCAATGTGATTTTAAAAATTCTTTTGGGTATATTCCTAGCAGGGGGATAGCAGGGTCAAATGTGACCCCTAGTCCTAGTTTTCTGAGAAATCTCCACACAGATCTCCACAATGGTTGTATAAGTCTGCAGTTCCACCAACAGTGGAGAAGGGTTCCTTTCTCCCCACAGCCTTGCCAGCATTTATTGTTGGTTGATTTTGTTGGGCCGGAGATTTAGCTCAGTGATTCCGGCGCCTGCCTCGCAAGCACAAGGTCCTGAGTTTGATCCTGGTAACCACATACAATGCTGGGCGTGGTGACTCATGCCCACCAGCAATCAATACCACATACCACAGTGCCGGGCCTGGTGGGTCATGCCTGTAATCCCAGCATTCAGGAGGCAGAGGCAGGAGGATTGCTGAATTCGAGGCTTGCCTGAGCTACACAGTGAGCTCAGGGCCAGCCTGAACTACAAAGCGAGACCCTGTCTAAAAAAAAAAAAAAAAAAAAAAAGAAGAAACATTTCCAAATGTGCTTTAGGTAACAGAGGCAGATGAGCTGTTTTGTCCTGTCATTTCTGTAAGGATTCATGCTTGTTTGGCCCCTACATGCTGCCAGGTAGTGGGAACAGCTGCTCACAGATGGGATCTTCCATTTCATTTTTGACAGTGATTTCCCTCAGCTCTGAAGACAAAGCCCCATTTATAAGACTAAGCTAATTTTTAAGCCTTAAGGTCTCCCACATAAGTTTTGAGTAAGTCTGTAAATGTTTTGCTGTTTATACTAAATAACTTTAAAAACCAAATATTCAATTGAGGAGGAAAGAAGAACAGTGAATGAAATGGAAATTTCTATCTGAAATTTCAGTGTATAAGCTAGAATTCTCATACAGTTTACTTTAGGAAAAACACAGCCATGCTTCCCCTTGGATTAAACAATATTTAGAAACAAAATGTGTAGAGTTGTCTTACAGGGTTTTTCCCATCTTCTGTGTTCCACTCTGATCATAGTCTGCACCAGTTAGAGATATTCAGAGAAATTATGTTTCACTTGCAGCATTGCAATGATTTTATGTGCATTATGTACTGAGTTTTATGTATTTTGCCTACTAAGACATAACTGTGATACATACAACAGAAGATTTAGATAAACTAAAATTTAGTTATTTCATATTCTGTTCTTTTTAGTACAAGGTCTCACTATGTAGTTTAAGCCAGCCTTGAAGTAACTGTGTCACACAGGGTGGCCTGGAACTCACAGTGCCCCTTTTGCCTCAGCCTCCCAGTTGCTGGCATCACAGGTGTGTACCTCCATGCCCAGTTTGCTGTTTTCCATCTTCATGGAAAAACTCAAGATGAACAGCCCTTAAAACTGATCTTTTCTGCCAGGCGTGGTAGCTCACGCCTGTAATCCCAGCACTCGGGAGGCAGAGACAGGAGGATTGCCGAGTTCCAGGCTTGCCTGGGCTACAAACTAAGCTCAGAGCCAGCCCAAACTACAAAGCAAGACCCTGCCTCAAAAAAACAAAAAAACCCTGATCTTTTCTATGACTGTTGGTTTGCCTCTTTTGAAGAAGGAAAATCTTTTTACTGAAAGATTTGCCTTGATGAAATAACCAGAGTATGCTATCTCTTTTTCAGAGTATTACTTTCTATCAATATTGAGTAATGAAATTTCTGATTAATGTGTGAATGTTTCTGAATCTCTAAGCTAAATACTCCTATGAAAAGAATCTAACTCACTATCCTGGAATTAATTCAGTTGAAGCATTCATTCAGTTTTGGGGGATTCAGGAAACATATTTCAAAAAATATTATCTTTTCTATACTTTCACTAATAGCCCAGCACAGCTTAGTATGTTGGGCTAGTATTCGTTTTTAGTAATAACCATGGAAAGGGATACATTATGTCTCAGTTGGCAAAGTAGCAAAGCTAGTATAGCTACTATATAATACTTGTATTCAAGAAGGACTTAACACTTTACAGTGTTCTTTTGTGTATGCTACTTAACTGATCTTTACAATAATCTTATCCCAAAGTTAGTAATTATAAACCCCGTTTTAAAAATCTGAGGAAAAGACTTATTTTAAAAATAATAAACCTGAATACAACTTGTTCCACTGTAGGATACCAAGTTGGAAAATTAAAAAACTAGGATCCCTAGTTTATAGATGCACGAAGCCCTGTTAAGTGTCCCATTTTGTAGGTTCTTAAACAGAGTTGATCAGGAGAGATAGGTGAATGCTTTTGTAAAGGATTGGAAGTCAATAGGTAAGCCCTTATTCACTGTGTGAAAACACAGCCTCCAATGTCTATATCTGATCCTTCAGGCATTTCCTTAGCATAATTACCTACTTTTTCCTCAAGACTTTACTGGATGTGTCATATGTTTGTTTTTAAGGATAAGAGAGATCTTGAAGGCATCTCGGAAGTTGCAAGGTGACCCAGAATTGCCCATGTCCTTTACTTTGGCCATAGTGGACTCCGATTCTACAATAGTCTATTATAAACTTACTGATGGATTTATGCTGCCAGACCCTCAGGTCAGTTTTGAAGCAATTGGTAATAAAAAATAAAAAATGAAGAAAATTGTGACATGATTTTACAAATAAAACCATTCATAGAATTTCTGCTTTCTTTGCCCTATGAAAATTTCAAGAAAAAAAATGACATGATTTTCCTTCCTCAGAAAACTGCTTATATTTTTTATAAAGTAATATCTTTCTAATTATTTTCATAAAAGCAATTTGATTTCTCTTGTATGGAGAATTTCATAGTTTCCCAGAATATTTCTCTTTTTAAAAATTTTTATTTATTTTTAAAAATTAAATTCTTTATTGGTACATTTTATATACATCTCACAGTCACACATAACATTGGGGAATTTGTACCACTATATGACACAAGTTAATTCTCATTTTTTTTTTAATTGAATTCTTTATTGGTACAATTTATATACATCTCACAATCACACATTACATTGGGGAATTTGTACCAATATATGACACAAGTTAATTCTCATTTTTACCCATATCCCTACCCACCCACCCCTCCCCACCCCCATATACATGCTCTTTTATTTTCTTTCAGAATCATATTTATTCCTTCTCCTCATTACATTCCCACACCACATTTCCTTTGGAAATTTCCCATTCTACAAAAACTGTCATACTTTCCAGAGCTCATTTGCATCTATAGGTGCTCATATCAAAGAGAAGATCCGGTATTCGCCTATCTGTGATCTATTTATTTCACTTATTAGTGTGTCCTCCAGGTGTATCCCAGGATATTTCTTGAAGTCATCTGTTTAATTATTTAGTGAGTAACTAAAGTGGATTGTAAAGGCTAATAATAGTTTTAACCAAAACGCACCACTTATTTAGGAAATATTTTGTGACATTTTGACAGGAAGATTTTAATAAAATAAATGTTTCACTTGTGATTTCTTTATATACTTTGTTGACATAATTGGGATAATTATCTTAAATATCTCTGGTTTTTCTTCTAAATTTCATTATTTACCAAGTAGAGTCCATCCTAATATTTTTCCCCTTTATTTTGCAGAATATTTCCCTTAGAAGATGACAGCTACACTTCTTGGTGCTTACTTCATCCATGAGAGATTGGATTTGAGACCCATTAGCCTGCTTCATCTTTTATCTCGGAGATTGACTCAGTTTATCTCAGGGTTGAGTTAGCTGAACCCATTCCCTAATTTTTCTTTCTGAAGAATAAAATTTTCCCAGATAGAAGAATTTGCATTACTCAAAAATATAGAATAGGTGCTAAGGAACTTTCTTAATAAAGACAGTTTACACACAGCTATGTGCAGGTTAGATCAATGTTCTGTTCAGACAGGTGGGACCTGTGTGTGTCTCTTCCCCTTCGCAGCGGCCGCTGCTGGGTCATTGTGGAAACTTTCCCGCACTCAGCTCTCCGGGCGCCTCTGCACTGTAGTGAGCTTGGGTGGCCCGTCAGACGCACTTCAACTGAGTTTACTTCTGCGATGTTTTCCTCCTTCATAGAAAGTAAAGGATTTATTTCAGTTGGTATATTTTCCTGTTGACCTTTATCGTTACTGTACTGCCCTGTTTGCTTGACTTTAAATCAGAATTGAAAATGTGCTCTTAATGAGTATAAATTTATATACTTGCATTAATAGGGACCAGAGAAGTGCACCTATAAGAGCACCAGTCTTCCTTTCCATTCTTACCACCAGATTTGAAGAGAGAGTAGGGGACGATATCAACCCTAAAAATGTCTTCATTAATTACAGATAATTCTTGTACTTTCATTAAATTATCCAAAGTATGAAACATTATATGCACAAAGATTTTCCAAGTGACGTTACCTTTAATGGCCCAAAATATTAGTCACTTAAAAGTTTGATGCAGAAGTCGGCACACTTCCTGTACAGGGCAGAAAGTAAATGTTTCAGCCTTGTATAACACACTGTTGTAACTGCTCAGCATTGCTACTTGAAGCCTGAAAGCAGCCATAGACGAATGGACATGGCTATGTTCCAATAAAACTTTATTTACAAGTTTGAGAGCATAATTTGCTTCCCCTAGTCTAGGTAGTCAATAAACATATCTATGAATGGTACTTTTTGGACTCAATAGAAATAATGAATGTGATGAAAAACGTGAGAAAATGTTATTTTACTAACAGCCGGATACAAAACTATGAAAGAATGTGATCATGGTATCACGTGTGACTATGTTTGTCATGGTAAATGATGGTAAAGTAAATTGAACTACTAACTGGTTTTAGTACTTATAGTGCAGTAAATAGATGACTTTGTCTTTCCTCACAATTCCATTTTTTATTTGTATTCCTTTGTAATAAAAATATTTTAAAAAGTACCTTGACATCTATGTGTGTTCCCTATCACTGCATGATAATATCAGCAAATTAAAATAGCACCCACTTGTAGTCTTGTGGGTTTTGAAGCTAAGTGATGTGGGTGTGGGTTAGTTGCAGTGTTGGCCAGGGCTCCATTCTCATCTGAGCTCTGACCAAGGAGGGATCTGCTTCATTGTTCCTGTGTTAGTTAGCAGCCTTCTATTCCTTCCAAGAACCTAGTTCCTATGGCAAGAGACCATACATGGCTCTTTGCTACATGGGCCTTTCCAACACAAGTGATTACTCTATCAAAGCAGCAAGGGAGAGTCTCAGGATGAACCTTATAATCTTGTGAAGTATAATAATCACCTTTGCCATGTTCCCTAGGAGCAAATCCCACCCTTACTGGGGTCTCATGGCTGATAGAAAACAACAGTAGCATGAGCGGAAGAAATGACAAAAATCAGAAATATTGCAAGATGATACAACACATTATTCTTGGTGTATAGTTTCTTCTTTTGATGGCAATTTGAGTTTCACTTTTTTTTTTTTTTTTTTTTTGAGACAAGGTCTTGCTTTGTCGTTCTGGCTGGCCCTGAGCTCACTATGTGGCCCAGGCAAGCCTCAAATTCAGCAATTCTGCGTCTGCCTCCTGAGTGTTGGGATTACAGGCATGAGCCACCATGCCCAGCACCGTGCTATGTGGTAGTGATTGCTGCTAGTGGTATAGTTGTATGTGGTTACTGGGGATCGAACCAGGACCTTGCACTTGCTAGGCAGGCACTGGAACCACTGAGCTAAATCTCTGACCCATCACATTTATTCTTGATGGAAACCACTCACAACCCCAGACTTCCTTTGCTTTACCAGAAATCCTGAAGATGCACCTGTCCGGAGTATGCTGTGTGACTCAGGGCAGCCCGCAGATCCAAGAACCCTATAACACTGTATGAGACATTCTTACCATCTCTTGGATCCTCTAGTATCTCATTGGACAGTGTTTAAAGACTTTCATCACAGTGCTAGGAAAACAGTTTACATTTTTAGATAGAAGCGGAAAACAACAAAAGTCAAATTTGTGTGTCAGATCTGGTGACCAGTGGGCCCTTTGGTAAACTGTGAGATCAGAAATGCCTGTGTTTGGCTGTGAAAGGTGTTTTCTCAGGTCATTAAAAACAGAACTCGATGCCATTACATGTCCTGGGATGTTTACTCTGTTTCAGGATGTTCCCTGTGTACTTGGCTGAAGTTGTTCCGTCTGAAGCCTGCTAATGTGAATTCCAACACAGTTTGGAGAGAGGCAGCCGTCTGTGTCTGTTTTTAGTGAAAACTAGGTAAAACGATGTAAGTGATTTTATAATTGAGTTGACATTTGTCTCTCTTGTTCAACTCGGCTCCTTAAGAAGTCATGTCTTTTAAAAATACATCTCTAGCCGGGCGTGGTGGCTCATGCCTGTAATCCCAGCGCTGGGAGGCAGAGACAGGAGGATTGCTAGTTCAAGGCTTGCCTGGGCTACATAGTGAGCTCAGAGCCAGCCTGAACTACAAAGCGAGACCCTGTCTCAAAAAAAAAAAAATACATCTCTATATTCTGCCACTTTTCACAGTAACTCTCCCAGTAGACTTTCAGTAAATATTTGTTGAACAAATGAATGCTAATTATAGACTTGTTTGGTTGCTTTGTGGTTTACTTCTGCCTGAAGCCAAACTTGGATGGTCCGCTTGAACACTAGAGGGCACTGCTAGAACAGCATATTTTCAGACTCTAGGCTTAAATTTGAGAAGTACTCTTGAAATTTATTTTCGGTCTGTGGGAAGTAGCATAAATAAAAATACAAATAAATTTTATGTGCTCACACCCCCTCTTTCTTTCTGGCAGGTCTCTAAAATTACATTCTGTGGGCATCTGACTTGATTCATAGTTTGCTCAAAGTGGAGATCTATATTTAAAAATAAAAGCCTTTTGGAGGTGGGGGGTGGGTGGAGTGGGGTGTTTTATTACAGCCTATGGTTTAGTTCAGATCCATGTGAAATTATGCATTTCATTTTTCCATGCAACCACTTTACTTATTCAATGAATTTCAGCAAGAAACCTCAGCTCTGAAATGCTCATTGTTCTGGCTCAGTACCAGTGGTAAAGACATGAACTGCTGCTACAATATGCTCAAACATTTCCATAAATGAGTTGCCCTCTCCAGCTGGAGCAGGGGAGAGGAGAGGGCTTGTCGAAGGCTTTTCTCCCGCTGTGTGTGCCTCTGCTGGGGAGGAGGCTCAGGGAAATGGGTCATCCTGGTACAATGGCTCTGAACTGACTTCTTTTGCTTCTCCTACCTGGGCCTCTTTCGAAGAATGTGTTGCTAAGCATTGTAAAACGATGAAGAAAGTGAGAACAGATGTACTTGGGAATTCTAAACTATATTTTGAATAGGAAGATGATCTCCTATAAAGTTCATGTAATCTGTGTTCTTTGGCTGAAATCACTATAGTTTTATGAGCCTGGAACCAAATGACTTAATCTAAACTTCATAGTGTTTCTTCTCTCCTGGAACATTGGTGTGTTGAATTCCTCTCTGAGGTCATTTTTTCCATGGCAGCCCCTAGCACAAGGCCTCTTTACTGCTGCTGTTCACAGGCTCTTGCCAGAGTTTATAGTTCTTCCACCTGGCAGCTCTTTATCCATCAGCCATGTTTTATCTTGACTGTATACAGAATAATGTCTTATCTTTTGAACAATTCATAGTTTTCCCTTCTTTCTGGCCCATAACTGTTCCATTCCTTGCCACCACCTCCCCCAGCAGCCTAATTCTCTTAATGATGATTGAATAAGAACTGCCTGTGCTTGCGAAGCAGAGGATGGAAAATCACATGTCTGTGAAACTGTTAAAATGCCTCACTCTGTCGTGCTATCACAATACTGAGATGATTCAGGAAAATTTCTCCAAAATCAGTGCCAGGCAAAATGAAGATTGCCTTTTTTGGTTTGAGAGTTATTCAATAGAGATAATATTGTTTTGTTGAAGTTCACTTCATTCATTTGTTAAATTCTCTTCAGACATTAACTGGTGTCTTAATTAGCTTAGGCAGCCATAAAAATTCACTATAGGTTGAGTGGCTTAAAGAGTAGAAATTTGTTTTTCCACAGTTCTGGATGTTAGAAGTTTCAGATCAAGGTGCTGGCTGATTTAGTTCCAAGGCTCTTTCTTTTCCTGCCTTGAAGGCATTTACTTGACTATATCCTCACATGGTCTTTCTTGTGTTGCATCCAGAGAGAGTACATACCCTTGAGACAAGGTCTTGCTTTGTAGTTCAGGCTGGCTCTGAGCTCACTGTGTAGCCCAGGAAGCCTTAAACTTAGCAATCCTCCTGCCTCTGCCTCCTGAGTTTAGGATTGTGGACGTGAGCCACCATGCCCAGCATTGTGGTTTGTGGTACTGATTGCTGGTTGTGGTACTGTTGTATATGGTTACCAGGGATCGAACCAGGGACCTAGCACTTGCTAGGAAGGCACCAGAACCACTGAGCTAAATCTCCAGCCTATCTGTTCCTATTCTTATAAGGACACCAGTGGCATCAAACAAGGTCTTGACTTCATTCACTCTTAACTCCCTGAAGGCTCTGTCTTGAAATCTTTTCACACTTGTTAGAGCTTCAATATATGGGTTTGGAGTGAGGGTACGTAGTATAGTTCCTAACCACTGGGATCCGTCTGTGTGCTTAGATACTGTTATAAGTTCTGGTGATGCAAAGATTAATACAACACCCCTTAGCCTAAACTCTAGAAGTATGTTGTCACTGTGAATTAAGGAGTACTTGTGAGCAGTGTATGAAGTGAATCTAGTTTATATGGTTTACGGTGAAGAGGTTAAGAAACTTTAAATAAGCAGTTTTCAAACAATAATTGTGTGTTATATATCCCACCAGAGGCAAAAAAAAAAAAAATGCACAGTACATCTCTTCAGGAATTTACTGCCAGACTGGAAAGGACAAAATCTATTTATGAATTAATTTGAGGGCATTATGAGGCAATGTTCTGTAGAGATGCTAAATTATAGTTGTGTTGCACTTTATTCACTAAAGTGCTTCTGTACCCTTTATCTAGGTCATCACAGTAGTGCTGATGTTGTTATAGGTAGGTAAGCTAGTTAGACTTTATTTATTTCACAGGCAGATAGACAGGGCTGGCCCTCGAAAGCCCACATAGAAGGAGCCATCATGGAGGTCAGCATTACCAAAGGCAAAACTACCTCACCCATGTAGGATAAACAGCAGAGATTGATATTCTAAGTAGGTATCAGTCTCAGATTGATATTCTAAGTAGGCATCCGTCTCCTGGGGTGGAGGGCCAAGATCTGGACCCACCTCCTTCTGGAAGAGACCCCCCGCCACACACACACACTAAAAATTATTGTACACTTGTTGCGTGATTTCCTCTCCCATTGAATTCCATTTCAATCAATATTAATCATATTGGTTGATCATAGTTTGGCCCCTTTGAAGAATCTTACTGGTAGCCCCCACTTTAAAATCTCTTCACTTTATGGCTTTGTTCCATAAATGCACCCTGGAAAAAGTGATCCTGGGTCTCCTAGTTTCATAGGTTCCCGGTTTCTCTTAGGGCAGAAGCTTTCTTCCTCAATAAAGTTTTCCTACTCTTAATTTCTGTTATTCCTAAAATTCGTTCTTCAATTTTAGAGAACATGAACTTGCATTTCAGGTATCTAGCAGGTTGGGAGCTAGGCTTGCTCCCCTGCATCAGTGTTACTTACTTATTGTTCCATTATCCCCAGGGAAGGGAGGAATGAAGGCACCGGGTGGCTCAGTAATGGTGAGTGGGGGTGAGTGTTGAGGACTGGAGCCAGGTCTCCCAACATCAGTCCACTGTTCCTTCCAGATCTGGTATCATGCTGCCTCTTACATGGCACAGATTGTGTGTCAAAGGACTTTGGAAGGAGGGAAAATCAGTCCTGGGGAAAGATAAGAAGTTGATTTTAGGGATCAGTCCTGTATTCCTCTTATATTATTAAGCAAATGTATCAAATTATTAAGCTGTTAATGGATAATTTTTCAAACTATATTCATAGGCTATATATTTACAGACTTCTAGTCCAGAAGATAAATACATTCATGTCCATACTCTCAGATAAACCTAAAACAACAGTTCATAATAAATAAGGAGGATATCAGGAAATTTTTCTGCTTGTTAGAGGAGCTATATTTTGTGCTGGCCCAGAGTATACTCTGGAAACTTATAAATGATGATTTCACCTCGAAGAGAAAGACTTGTGCTCCAAATGGCCCCAGATCTTCTTGCTTTTGTTTGAAACCCTACTAATTCTACTTTTTAATCATAAAGTTGTGATCTAACTTAACATTCTGTAGCATCCCCTAAGGTAAAAGAACAAAGCTTAGACACTGGAGCAAAACAAGACCAAATGTTTCATTAAGTAGTAGACTTAACACAGCAAATTAATTAACTTGATACAAGAATTTCTAAGTGTTTGTTCTTAATGTCTGTACTTATTGCAGACCAGAAATAGCTTATAGATTGATATCTGTATGCAGATCACACTACTCACACATGACCTATCGTGTGTTAAGAGCTCAGGTGAGAAGTGACAGAAACCCGAAACCAACAGGTCAGGTACATTGGTCAGAACGGGCACTAGATTATGATGCAGTAATGACCAGTGGATTAGTTGAATGAACGTTTGTTTCATACTCTACATGTTACATGTCTTGCATGTGTTCACGTTACACATCAGCTAAGGTGTCCTTTTTCTGGGGATCAGGTGCACAGAGCGTACATCATCTGGAATATGTTGGGGGAAAGAGTCCTATACTGTTACATACTACAACCGTATGTTCCTACCAGAAGCAACAAGTAGCCCTGCCTATATTTCAGTGCCAAAGCTAGTCAGGTGGCTGGCTGTGAACTTCACAAAGGAAGTAAAGGGAAATTCTACCATGTTTCTGGACAGTGGAAAAGGAATATAGTGTTCAGAGAAGAGTACTTTTAGGTAGTGGGAAAGTGTCACAGGAGTGGACAAGGGGCCAGCCCAACTGGGGAGAAGAGGAAAGTTTGAAAGACATTTTCCCATTTTCCTGCTCAGGTTCTAAATTTTTATGTGTGAGGAGCCTATAATCACTAGAGACTTGATTCTCCTACTTCTGACACACCAAAGACTATCACACACACACACACACACACACACGTACACATATACAATGTTGTTCTGGTTTTTGCTTTCTAAGAATGAAAAAAGAGAGCACTTGGACCTGTAGTGCAGGGGATTCAGTGATTCTGGGGAGATTATCTATAATGGAAGCTGGTTACACATGGCTGCACGGATGGGGCTGGGTTTAGGAGAAGCCTGGCAACTTCTTGTCTAAGGATATGATGGTCTATGGAGGATCGTGAACTGAGGATGTTTTTATGATCTAGAGGGCCTTGGGGGTACACTAGTGTGAGTGGGGGAGGCAGTGGAGGGAGGTAGACATCAGTCTTAAGATTTCTCATCGGCCATGTGGCATCAGCTGAAAAAGTACCATCTGCCTGCAGTGCCCTAGTCACACAAGTCACTCCAAGCTCTCCCGATCAAGGGCTTTCAGACCAGGCTTCGCTTGGACACTTGGAAAATACTTGGCTCTGTCCCTGAACTCCCTGGGCAGGTGGGAACTTTCATGCTGTTTTGCGTCCTTTCCACGTAGATACATTTTCCAGCCAGGCCCCCTCTGCTGTCTCCACACCTCACTGGATGGAAGGCCCAGAGGTCTGGCTCATGTGGACCTGGAGGCAACCACAGTGGGAGGTGGGCTGCCTGCTGGTGGCTGTTGTTTCTCTGCTACGGCAGGACGCAGGCGGTTAGGGTCCGAGATCAGGGTCTCTTCCATGACTCACTTGGGGTCTCACTCCCCTGATTTTGCATTCACTTCTTTGCTTGTTTTTTCTCCCTATTTTTATCTTGTCTTAGGAGTAAAAAGAAATAACTGACTCTGAAAATTTCCAGATCTATTTTCCTCCAAACATATTGTTTTTGCCAGCATTTCAGGTTTTGACATTCAAAAGCCCAGACTCTGCTTCTTTGTTCAATACTGTAATCCTGTCCCTTAGGCACTGTGCCGAGAGAGGCCGCATGGGAAAATCTTCCCTGATAACAAATCACTGACAAAGGAAAACACATTCATTAATATATCAAAATATAATCCTGCAAATTCACAAACAGAAGGTGCTAATTATTAACATACAGATTTATACTCACAAGAACTATTTAATTTTTGGAGTGTGCCTTGAATCTTACCCAATGGTAATTCTGTATGTGACAGAGGAAGAGTGCAGTAAATGTATTAGCTGATTGCATTAGAATGCTCTTCACCCAGGCTATTCCTGCTATTTAAAGGACAGGGAAAGCTTGGGCTTTCTGACCTGTCTTCCTTGTGTAGGAAGTGGAGCCCTGTGTTCCTTGGTGCACAAGGGGAATCACACCTCACTCTGTATCCTCCTGTGAGCATGCTGGTGCTCTGAGATCCGCTATATTTTCATCTCATATCTTGGTAATTTTTCAGAAATAAAAACACTGATTTGTAAACAGAATCTACCTATTCAGTGAGTGAGCTTTTTTTATTTTTATTTTTTTTGAGACAGGGTCTCTCTTTGTAGTTCAGGCTGGCCCTGAGCTCACTATGTAGTTCAGGCAAGCCGCTGCGAACTCAGCAATCCTCCTGTCTCTGCCTCCCAAGTGCTGGGATTACAGGCGTGAGCCACCACGCCCGGCACTGTGGTATGTGGCATTGATTGCTGGTGGGCCTGAGTCACCATGCCCAGCACTGTATGTGGTTACCAGGGGTCGAACTCAGGATCTTGTACTTGCGAGGCAGGTGCCGGAACCACTGAGCTAACCCTCTGGCCCATGAGTGAGCTTTTTTTACTATTTGGTTACATATCCTTTCTTCTGCTGAATCTGTATGTTTATTTATCCATTGGTTTTATAAGAAAAGGAATAGAGATGTGAACGCAACTAAATTTGGAAACTATACTTAGAATGGTTATTTTCTCCACATAATTATAAAATGATGGTGGTTTTACTTCCATTGATGACCACAGATGGGGAAAATGTGGGTTTGAAAATTGAGCAGGGAACTGGTAATCTCTTCCTCCATCCCAAGTAGGACCAATAGAAAATGTAGTTTCTATAAATGTAATCCCCTAGGTATACTCCTTCTAGGTTATCAGTCCTTAAGATAAAAATGAATATAATTCTTCATGTTGACTTTCCTGTTTCACTTTTCTGAAATGAAGAGTTTGATGCAGTTACTGTTTGAGATCCTTTGTAGCACTAAATTTTGGTAAGCCTATGATTGAAGGATCTTCCAACACGTATCTTCTCTTCTCCATATCCCTTTAATAATGCTCTTTCCACTTATACCCCTGTCTTTAATTCAACTCAGGAGTGCTCATGTACTCATAATACACCTTTAGAGTTATTTTACTTTGAAACCCTGAGGCTCAGGAGAATCAAAGGTAGAACTTTGGCTTCATAGCATCATACGTGATGTGGGATAATTATGAAATCTCCCTAAGCCTTAGCTTCTCATCTGTTAAATACCGGACAGAATGTTTCTTTCCAGTGACTCTGACCTCAGCAGGGAGGGTTTGGCCAGACTCACGGCTATAAACAAGCCAATTGTGGGGTTAATGCTTTACATCTGCACTGCTTACAGCATGCTTTGGGCAAAATGTATATTGTAATCTCCCCCAGGTCATTGTTGGTGAGGACTCCTTCAAGAAGCTGCTAGATTAAAGTAAATTTCATATTTGAAAGCAAAATGAAACATCGGTGATCTATAAGGGTATTAAATCTTATGATGAACACTTAGTTACTCTTTCCAGTCATCAAAGTTAAATGTAAAAAAAAAAAGAAGTAAGTTGAAGGAGGACTTCAGTGAGAGGAAATGCAGGCATGTGGGGAAGGAAAATAAGAGAGAAATGCATGGAATAAAATGTGTACATCCCTGTGGCTATTACTAAGTTCAAAGTATCATGTTGGAAGAAGAGAAGCACCACCTCCCACCTTATGCTACTCCTTCTTCCCTTCATTTCTTGTCTTGTGAGGTAGAGTTGCTATAGGTTGACATTATTCTGGAATACTGGATGGCTTTTGTCAGCGGATGAGTCACTGCCCACTAAAGGTCAGTTACAGTGTCCATGCAAAGGCCTTACATGAAGTTCTTAGCAACTTTATTCATTATTATACATAATGGAAACTGGAAACAAGCTGGCTGTGTGCCAGTAGATAAAGGGATGCTCCAGGAGTGATTTATTCATATAATGCAGTACAATACTAGTCAGCAATGTAAAGAACAAGCTACTCATATGCACTCCATCATGGATAAGTCATCAAACATTTTGTTGAACAAGAAAAATACAGACCCAAAGTATTCATACTACAAGAAGTTATATGAAACTATATTAAAAGAAATTCTAATCTCTAGTTACAAAATGGACCAATGATTGCATGAGGCTTGGAGTAGGGTGTCACAGAAGAAAGGCAGGAGGGCATGTACAGAAGAGAGAAAGCCTGAGAAATTAAGCTTAAAATAAACTGCTTTTCCAGGGCTGGAGATTTAGCTCAGTGGTTCCAGCACCTGCCTTGCAAGTGCAAGGTTCTGAGTTCGATCCTGGTGGCCACATACAATGCTGGGCGTGGAGACTCACGCCCACCAGCAATCAATACCACATACCACAGTGCCAGGCGTGGTGGCTCATGCCTGTAATCCCAGCACTCAGGAGGCAGAGGCAGGAAAATTGCTGAGTTCCAGGCTTGCCTGTGCTACATAGTGAGTTCAGAACCAGCCTGAGCTACAAAGCGAGACCCTGTCTCAAAAAAAAAAGTTAAAAAAATAATCTGCTTTTGCAGTAACTAATCCAGTTTCCAAGACTGAGGACTCAGTCATTACTGTGAGAATTAGCTCAATCTCGAGAGAAAGACATCAGTCTCACTTAATGCCCTAGTTGCAGGAAACTGAAGCATTGACTATGCCCAACACATGATGTAAGCAGTGTAGACTCTGAAGAGTTAACTCCACCTTTGGTCTGTTTTGATAAATGAGTCCAGTTAAACCCTATGTGGCAAGGTCAGAGTAACTGTCACACAAATTCCACTGCCATACTAAATCTTTCTAACTAGAATGACAATATATACACCATATATTTTTGTCTATTCTGTTCCTAATTAAAAAATGCTTTGTCTTGTCCTTTAAAAACTTGCTTGCATTAATTTCCATAGAAAACACATTACTGTGCATCCTTACATGTAGTTCTGCCTTTGCACATAGCTTGCCCTTACCCCAACTGATTACTAATAAAAATGAGTGGTTTAGACTGGCCAGCACCTTTGTTGATTATACAGGTATTGGTTGTCCTGGCCCTGGCTTTCTGTTTCTCTTACTTGTCTTTTAGTTTGATTTCTCAGATCTGTATTGTACACTGGCCAGGAGACTGGAGCCTACTGAAGAAGTTTCTGGTAATGTTTCGGGGGCCCTCAGTAATTTAATAGTTCTCGATTTTAATATTATGTATAGCTCCTGATATAAAGCTTTTTTCTGTTAACATTTTATAGGGATTCAACTACTAGAATAACTGTAATTGATAAAAATAACAGTTTTTGGGCCAGAGATTTAGCTCAGTGGTTCCAGTGCCTGCCTAGAAGCACAAGGTCTCTGGTTCGATCCCCACTAACCACACACAACAATACCAGGCACGGTGACTCACACCCCACTAGCAATCAGTACCACATTCCACAGTGCAGGGTGTGGAGGCTCACGCCTATAATCTCAGCATTTGGGAGGCAGAGGCAGGAGGATTGCTGAGTTTGAGGCTTGCCTGGGCTACATGGTGAGCTCAGGGCCAGTCTGAACTACAAAGCAATACCCTGTCTCATAAACAAAACAAAACAAAGACAAAACATTTCTTATATTTTATATTTCAAAATGCTTAATATCCAATTATAATTAAATTCATCATTTGTGTTGCATTACTTATGTTATTAATTTTCTCTTCTGAGTGTTCAACCAGTAAAGTTTAGAGACCAGAACTAGAAGGTTAAGTGGGCTAATAAGACAGCCTATATTTTGGCTCTGGTCATTCAAGATCTACAAACAACCCAGGACATGAAAGAACCTTTTATTAAGATCCTACAACTTTGGTAAGTAAGTCACCCAACCTCCTGAGCAGGGAGTTTGTTGGACATCAAAACATATAATAATAATAATATAAAGTGTGCCAAAGAGTGTCATCTAAAAGGAAATATCTTCCTTGCTTTCACAGAAAATAACATGATCATGCAAGGCCATGACATATCCTGATAGCTGACACAGAGAGGAGCTGAGAAGCTCCATACAGGTTCCAAATAATGCCTGAGGAGACTTAATTGACCTTAGTAGATAGCAGAAGGTTAAAATTCTAATTGACATAGGTCTCACTTTAATTTAGTCTTGAATATGCAAGTCGAAAAATATAACTAAAAGATATATAAAGTCAAGACCATAGTAATAAAGTTAGATGTAAGAACTGGCTCCAATTGCTGATTCCTTTAGACAGTTTCCAGCTACACTGGTGGCTCATTATTATTACGGATCATTAGAAAAAGCTATGGTAATATTTATAAGAGCTCAATAAGTTTTTAAAGTTTTTAGCAGTTATTCTTCAAAATTATTGAAATTGTAATATTTTTAATGCTAAAATTTAAAAAATGACAAAATATCAGACTTACAGATAATCTCCATTAGTGATAGGATCTAAGACCCAACATAGTTACAGTCACTATTTTAGTTCCTTAAAAATAGTTTCTAGAGCCAGAGATGTAGCTCAGTGGTTCTGCCATCTGCCTAGCAAGTGCAAGACCCCTGGCCCAGTCCCTGGTAATCACATACAACAATACTGGGTATGGTGATTCACTCCCACTAGCAATCAGTACCACATACCCCAATGCTGGGGGTGGTGGTGACACCTGTAATCCCAGCACTCGGAGGCAGAGGCAGGAGGATTGCTGTGAGTTCAAGGCTTGCCTGGACTACATAGTGAGCTCAGAGCCAGCCTGAACTACAAAGTTAGATCCTGTCTCAAAAAAAAAAAAAAGAATAAATACATGTTTTAGGAAATTAAAGCATGTATAAACAAAGTATGGATACTAAAATTTAAAAAAATGTTTAGGGAAAGAGCCACTTTTGGAAATTTAGGTAAGCCTCGAACTCAGCAATCTTTCTGCCTCTGCCTCCCAAGTGCTGGGATTACAGGCATGAGCCACCATGCCTGGCACTGTGGTATGTGATACTGACTGCTGGTGGGCATGAGTCACCATGCTTGGTATTGTTGTATGTGGTTACCAGGGATCGAACCAGGGACCTTGTGCTTGCTAGGCAGGCGCTGGAACAACTGAGGTAAATCTCAGGCCTCCTGTGTGTTTATTCTTGCCTATAGGCTGCCAAACTCCAAAGGATGGTATAGATAATATCAACAACAATGTGCTAGACTTCTTTTAAAACAAAGTCCACCAGAATGACTCTATAAAGAGAGTTTATAATTCCAATATGATTTTTATTTAAGGCCTATTAAATTAACTCCCTAAAGAAAGCCCCTAACTACAGTCTTTCTTACATCAATCCTTCTCAGCTCAAAGAAGTTAGATACAAACTATGCTTATTCTTCCCTAGGCAGTAAGGGATAGCTCTTTAGAGGAAAATATTATAAACAGTTAAGTCAGTTAGACATATTATAGATCATATATATTATTGAACATATGTCCTTTGGATAACCCACAGGGACAAGCTATTGTTAAGTCCATTTACCTTTCCCTAGAACACAATTACATAAATTAAAAGAGTACAGCTAACTCCACAAACTCAGTAAGATTTTGATAGTTTCTCTTTGTTGCTTTCATTTTAAATTTTTAAAATCCACTATAGAAGACAAATATACCCTATTAAAACTCCATTGATACAAATATAAATCTGCAGACATGTCCTAGACACTAGTGTTTCCAAAGGATGTCCTAACTAAAAGGTAAATGGCTCAATACAGTTAATAACACAGGGGCCAATGTGTAATTCTTTTCTAACAGATAATAAAAAGAATCTGTAGCCATCACCATCAAACTTATGAACATGGACTAAGGTGATAGGTTTCTTTTTTTGAAAAAATTTAATTATTGGTACATATTATTGGTAAATTATATACACACAT
>PVIC010033796.1:0-19947 GCA_004025085.1 Thryonomys swinderianus | reverse complement strand
GCTCACTATGGTGCCCAGGCAAGCAGCCGCGAACTCAGCAATCCTCCTGTCTCTGCCTCCCGAGTGCTGGGATGACAGGCGTGAGCCACCACGCCCGGCCTTGTGGTATGCGGTGTTGATTGTTGGTGGGTGTGAGTCTCCATGCCCAGCATTATTTGTGGTTACCGGGGATCGAACTCAGGACCTTGCGCTTGCGAGGCAGGCGCCGGAACCACTGAGCTAACCCTCCGGCCCCTCCATAGCTATTCTTAATAAAATAAAAATTAAGCACCCATAATAAGGTTTAACTCCCCCCAAATTTGTGCTTTTATTTATATTCTTTACTATAAAAAACTAGATATTAAATGTGAAAAGGCTATGGTTATAAAGACACATTCCTACTTCTGTACTGATTCTCAGTTTGACCAATGCCACAGCTTATTTTTTACTGTCTTGTACTTTTACCTCAGTGCTCTTATTTTTAAGATCTCATAAAGTACAGGCTTTAACCTGAAAACAGAAGATACATATTTGCTTTTAAAATGTACAATCTAAGCCCTTAAGTACAATATTAATGGTATTAACTCATCCCCTTTGCTCAAAATTGTGACTACCGAGGCCAATTACATTAATTTCTCATAGACATTCCTTTTGGGGGCCTGGGGTACTGGGGATTGAACTCAGGACCTTGTGTTTGCCAAGGCAGATTATGTGCTGCTGAGCTACATTCTTGGCTCCAGACATTCATTTTATAGACTTCAGGGAGGAAGTCTAAACCTTGAAACCTGATACTATATGTTTCAACTTATAAATCTGTCATTAGTTTATTATTATCATTTATATTACAAATTTACCATTAACATTTATCTGTCATTTAGATACTTGATATGTTACTATTAACATTTTTTAGTGTTATCCTGTCTTGGTCTGCCTATTAATATATACAGTAGTGTTGGTAAGAGTAAGTAGACTTAGATAACATAAAATAAATTAATAAAAGAAGTCTAAAATCTATTCTGTATTTTGTTCACCAAGCTGACAAGAAATTTCTAATGTCAAAGAGGAAAAATGAAAAAAACAGCATTTTTTAGAAGAGAAGTTGAATATTTAAGCTACTGAAGTATTATAAAACATTCATAAATTGAACTCATGAATTATATGCACAATTTTCATGGTTTTAACATTAGCAAGTACAAAACAAGAGGTTGCAATCGCTTCTTACTCATCTCCATCAATGCTGAATTTAACATAGCAGTCATCACACACCACTCATAAGCACAAACATACTACATTCTGCAACCAACAATCACAGCATATATATGCTTCGATGGCAAAAGAGAATGGAAATAATTGTGGAAAGTACCTGTTTTCCCTGCCAGGTTATTCACTTTGATTTAAATAAAGAATTAGAATTTTTTCCCATCCCTCCACCCTCCAAATAAAATGTAAGCAAAAACTAAAGAGAACATTACATGGATATAAAGTCAGAAGTAGATAAAGAATGTGTGTGACAATGGGCCTTATACTAGAGTGCTGAGTAGCATAAACTGTACAGTTTATTAGAAAACAGTTAGTGAGCAGATCTTGGTGTGGTATAGTATTTCATACTCCAAAGGATGTCCATTGAAGTTATTACATCATCTACAGGCATGTATAAAGGAAGAGAGTATATTTTTATGTAAATAAAACTTTCTAAAATCCACACCCTGACATACATGTTCTGCAATGTCCATTTATGAGCGCTGTGATAATTTAGCATCACATCAGCAGATGACCCCCACCCTCCAGTGCTTTATCCATTCACCTGGCAAGACCACCTGGAACACCTTTGTGAAGCTATTATCATTCATTTCAACCCTCTGACCAGCACATGAAAGCTCATAGGTACTCACCCTGCAAACTGGGCACTGCCAGTGACTACTGCTGTCTCTAAGCCTGAACTCATCAGACAAACACTTGGAATGATACACACGAAAACACAGGTCACATATCAACACCTCTCCAGGCAAATGGCATTCAAAACAATACCAGTCATGATTTTCTGTTTCCCAGTCCTACAAAAAATACAAAATAATTTCGTATGACATTTTGTCAATATCTGCAATGTCTAAGAACAAAATTGACACTAAAGTCCATCAGAATTAGGCATAATAAACAAATTTTTACATTTACTGTGGTAAAACAAAAGGGAAAATACCTAGATATTTACTTCTTTAGATTTCAAATTTTTCCCTAAACAGTATCAATACTCGGAGTGTCTTAAGGTGATCTGATAGCAAACCAGTCCAGAATGAAATAAACCCAAAGCCAATTCCAGTTCTAATGTCTTTCATTTAACGATATAAACTAAGGCATTTTTTTCAGTATATCGAGTAAAAACCAATCTGTAGCTTAGTATTTCAAATAAACAAACCTTTGCTTTGTTCTGCTTTTTAAATTTTATATAATATATGTAAGTACTTGGCACACTGTGGGAACAGAAAATAGCAACACATGGTGATGCTCACTATTCTTCTCATCCATGGTACTGGGTGCCTTATTGGAAATCACCCTTAATCAGAATTTCCATGTTCTGATATCCTGCCAAGTTTTTGGGCTCTGTTGAATTTGCAAAATAAATTGAAAATGTGAAATTAAAGATTTAATTATACTGTCCAAAGGAGAATGCCACAGAAAAGAAAACGGAAGTAGGCTTAGTTCCTTATGTGGCTCTTTTGGAAATAAATGAGTATAATTGCAAGTGCACAGGCATTCCTCAACATGTTCGTCTATGTGATCCTTGCTGTAACCCTTTGTGTAGTGGTATAAATCATTTTGCTTATACCATTAAATGTAAATGGATGACTGTTAGAAGTTCTCCTAGTTTAGGATTCATTCTTGTTAATAACTCTTAGCTTTACTAAAATATATTTAAGAGTGAGGGATTAATTTTCAACCTCCTTTTGCAGATGTGGTAACCAAATGAACAAGGGGAAAACCTACAGTTAGCGTAGTCAAGGCCACTTCCAGTGGGATCCTCAAAATCCACATTTGAGTTCAATCATTTTTCTTTTGAGTCATTATCTACACTGTTTCCAAAGTTGAATGTTTTTCTTTCTCATTTTCATGGATGTCAATACTCTCTCAATAAAAACACTGCTACATACCACTCCCTGAGCAGTGATTTCTTTAGAAACTAAGTTCAAGTGTATTGCCTGACTATGTTTGAGTATCTCTATCCACTCTTTCAAAAAGGTAAAGAATCACTGATGTTCTAGAGCCATCACTAGGGTATACTAATAAAGTCTGCATAAATAAATATGAATGTTTTAGTTTGCTTCAGAAATCAGTATTCACTGACCAAAATAATCAGGATACAAGCTTTTTTTTTTTTTTTTTTTTTTAGTTACTTGCTGTGGATGTACATACTCTGCAGACTCATTTTGTGGAAAAATTTAAACTAGACTACAATCATAAAATATTTACATAATTTTACTAGAATTCTGTGCATGGCAGAAACAATCTGCTCCACAAAGTCTGACCCAGTGGCACCACATTAACATATGTATGTGGTGCTTCGCTGTATTAAAACAACAGTCATTGGTGTAATCCATTTCAGATACCTCATATGTATGTTACATTTTAGGTATTCCAATGATATAATGTTTATATCAAAAATCTTCCAACATAAATTAAGTTTCAGTGAAAATAAGACACCATGTTCTATTTTAAATCAACAGAACTCTTTCCAAGCTCAAACAAAGAATTTCAGGATATTTTTCTAAGAGCTACTGAGACACACATTAAGGATTGTACTGGCTTATAATGGAAACTGGTTTCATCATTTGAGCTTCTTTACTTCATATGATGATCAAGATGGTAATTAGGCTAATTAATAAAAGGAAGGAAGAGCTCTACTTTCTCCACACTGCTTCCTACCTCCTTCTGTTCCTATTCCTCCTCATCCAAGTAGGAAATGAAGAGAAGCATGAACCTATCTTTGAGGAATGCTTCATTCTAGACTTGGTCTTTTACATAAGTATTATTTAAGTGAAATAAAGTACCAAAACATTTGAATATATGTTAACTGACTATTCTCTAACATAAAAGAAGTATGGGCTGGGGAGGGCAGCGCTGTTCATTCTTTTAACCATGGTAATAGCTATTCAGAATATATAAAACATGCAAAATCAAGGGCTAGATTAATTCAGTTCTGAATACAGGACAGTTTTTCTGAGGTATAAATGACATGGGTATGTTTATTATAAGCCAAGTTGCCTACAATTGGTCTTTTAATAAACAGAAATCATTTCTGTGGTGCTTCTGACAGTCAGTTACATATGCCATAAGCCCAGCTTGCATTTTCACTGGATTCCACCAGATGTCATTAGCTACTCTCGGTTCAGAGAACGTGAGATGTTGCTTCAGAACAAGCTTTAAAGAGGCAAACCTACTAGCACAATATTCAAAACTAGAAGCAATGGAAAGATAGTATGCTTTAAACAAACCTAGCAAGAGTTAACTAAGCTAACCTAAGTAAAATAGAAACGTATTACAAAAAAGGCAGAATTAAAGTAAAGTAACAGTGCAAAATTAGTTCACCTTGTTTGGGGTTGCTGTCCTGGAGAAAGGCTGCATACTGTAGGCCTTTCAAAATAAAAACAAAATAATCTTGGTCTCTCTACTACAATTTTGCTCAATATCAGGTAATACACAGGGCTAAAGTGATTTCATACATGGTTAAACTATTGGTTTATACTTTATTTTCCAGATAATATCAACTGAAAATCTATCAATGCGCTAAGCATTAATGAAAAGATAGCATGCAAACTTAAGTCATTACTAGTTGCAGAGGAAACTTCACACTAACACAAAACTACAAATGGACATAAAGTACATCTCTGAGAATTCATGTACTATGAAAACTATCATGATAGTTGAGAAGTATTTTACTAATTCAGTGCCACCACACATTTGCACAATACTATGAATATAAGTCTTACTGATCTAAGAGAGATTCATGCTACATTTTTTTTTAACTGGAGGAATAAATGTAAGTGTGGTGTATTTAATACCTCACCACAGTATGAAATTTATGCAGGCTATCCTCAGAAGCTAGAGTAGAAAAAGTTCCACTATCTAGCAGCAGCCTATTCATCTAAGACTGTTATCAATACAGCATTTGGTTAAGACTCTGGAGCCATACTGCTTCAAATCCTGGCCTCGGCATTCACGGCTATGTAATCTCAGGCAGAATGCTTAGTTTCTCTGTATGTCATTCTATCTGTAAAATGAACAGAATAATAGTACCTAGTTTATAGGATTTTGGTAAGAACAAAATGATTTCATATGTATCCTGGAAGAACACAGTACTCAGGAAATATTAGCTAGTGTTATTATCTATTCAGTGAACAAAACAGGAACTGACCAAGCCACAGAATGAATAACATGCTTATAACTACATATATGTGCACATTTCTTTTCCAAGGACGTTAATTTCATCATCTTATCTGATTTTTACATTTCTGTAAGCTAGGTCATACAAGGAATATCATTAACTCCAATTTAGAGACAAAACTGAAGCGCAGGAAGTTGTTTGGCCATGAAGCCAGGGAGGTGCATGAAGAATTGCTGGAATAAGGGATTCCATGTTAGAATTCAGTCTCTTAGTAACTCAAAAGCAATTGTAATTTTTAAAATAATTTCCTATTTCTACTTAATGAGCAGATAAACATCACACTGCTAAATATGAGTAGATGATGTCACGATGTTATACTTTAACATAGACAATGTAAACTTTTCTACAATTCTAGGTTTATTTTAACCTTACTAGCAAATTCAGTTAATCATTTAGAGGTGATAATTTTCTGGCTAAATATTTCTATTAATTTTAAATATAATTTTGAAAATATTACACCTCAGTGAAACAGAAGTCAGACATAAGAACAAAGAACAACGACGAAAAAAACTCACACATACACTCAATCAATCAGTCAAAACAGGCTGAAAAAATTACACAGGATAGCAGGACCCAAAATTATACTTTAGTGTAAAATGACCAAAGCAAAAATGATTTCTCAGCATAACTATATTAGAGCTCAAACTCACACAGAATTATAGTATAACTGGTTTCTAATTAATGATTACCAATGCTTAATACTTTACTTAGAAAGTAAATATTTATATAACTGTGACTGAGAATGGACACAGGTAAAGACTGTATAGTTCTATATATAATTAACACAAAGAATATAATGTATTTCACATTTAATAATTGAGTATTCAAAGGCATCAAATTTTGCATATAAGCTAAAACATGTCCACAGTAATTGATGACAAATACAAGGCAAAACTTGAAACAGCCTTTTAAAAATTCTTACTTTCTCATGCCATATTTTATGGGGAAAAGAGAGCCTAGTTTGAATTTAGCAGGCCTCTCCTAATACTGTTCTCAAGAACAAACCAAGAAAGCCACTTCTTTCCATGGCTTCCTTTGGTGTTACTTCTAAAAAATAGGCCCATAAATTCCAGCCCTATCTCTTATCTAAAAGATATGAGGTTAGGTAAATTTTAAGAGAAATATATATCAGAATTTCTGTGAGAGTGGTCATTTTGAGTTGAAAGCAGACACAAAAAAAATTATCTTTTTTTCTGTAAATTAGGATTTAAACTCACTCATCTCCAAAGTAATCTATTAATCTCAAGAAACCACATACATAATTTCATTAGTAATCCCTTTAAAAGGTACTTGAAACCTTAAAAATTAGGAAAAGCAAAAAATAAGAATGCCACCTTTTCACTGAAAAATATCCCATTCAGGACCAACAGCAGTATGAGGTCCTGCTTATGCAGCAATATAAACTTTTTACCTAACTCATGAAAAGAAAATACTCAAATTGGAGCAGGAATAGGACTAGGACCTTATTCATGTTTGCAGTTACTTTTTTTTTTTTTTGAGACAGGGTCTCACTTTGTAGTTCAGGCTGGCCCTGAGCTCACTGTGTTGCCCAGGCAAGCCTCAAACTCAGCAATCCTCCTGTCTCTGCCTCCCAAGTGCTGGGATTACAGGCGTGAGCACCACGCCTGGCACTGTGGTATGTGGTACTGATTGCCAGTGGGCATGAGTCACCATGCCCAGCATTGTTGTATGTGGTTACTGGGGATCGAACTCAGGACCTGGCGCTTATAAGGCAGGCTCTGGAACCACTGACCTAAATCTCCAGCCCTGCAGTTACTTTTGATTCATAAGCAAAAAACAAACTAGTAGGAGTCTAACCAAAAATATATGCTATGGTTCCTAAATTAATGCATAAGAAATGAGCTCTAGTCCAAATTTGGGAAGCTGTTAAAGAGGGAAGTTGTGTTATAAGCAACAACTTTTAAAAACACTTTTAAAAATCACTGTCAACATCGGTGACATGTTGAGAATGAAAATCACCTGTGAAATAACAGTGTAGCTTTGTGCAAAAGACCAAGAATAAAGATGGAAGTCACCAAATAAATCATATTAACTACTTCAGTTTCAAAATGTGTATTTGATTTGTTTTTCTGCAAATGATCCATAATTCAAGGTCCTGTCTTCCTATATTAAATACTTTGCTAGGACCTTCCAGTCTTCAGTGAACATCTTGTGTTAAAAGGTTAACTCATATAAAGATTAATACTACAAAGATAATCAATTACAAACCTCACTCAATCTAGCAAATGATAAGATTCTAAGAAATATAATTCTTAAATTATAAGCATATAGAGGATGAAACACTGTAAATATGGATTGAATGTAGCCATTCATGTATATTTCTTTAGAGAAAGCAGCAATAAAGCAATCTATAAGTCTCAGGACATTCAGTATTTCTTTAAAAAAAAACAGAAGAAAAAAGTCTAATAGAACAAAATGTTGAATGATCAGACATCACAAAGTTCTTTCTATGCCCTTCAGGGCCAGCCTGAACCACAAAGCGAGACCCTGTCTTAAAAGCAAAAAAAAAAAAGTTCTTTCTATGCCTTGGTCTACTGGCCTTTTAAACATTATAATGTCAAAAGCTATGAAGACACCTTTACATGAATTTATTTGGATCTGTGAGTGAATTTTAATGATACAATAGTCTGGAAGTTTGGGATTAACATAAAAATTTTACAAAGGTATTTCCCAGGTTGAACAAGTTTGCCTTTAAAAATCTGACTGGGTGGGTGCAGTGGCACAGGAGGTAGAGACAGCAGGGTCAGCTCAAATTCAAGGCCAGCCTGAGTCACACAGTGAGTTCAAAGTCATCCTGAACTAGAGTGAGACCCTATCTTAAAAATAAAAAAAAAGCACAGCAATAAAAAATCTGGATGTACATATTCTTTTATTAAAATATTTAAGCAGACCAGTTAAAATTGGAATAACCTCTTTTTTTTTTTTTGGAGACAGGGTCTTGCTTTGTAGTTCAGGCTGGCTCTGAGCTCACTATGTAGTCCAGGCAAGCCTCGAACTCAGCAATCCTCCTGTCTCTGCCTCCCGAGTGCTGGGATTACAGGCGTGAGCCACCACGCCTGGCAACCTCATTTTTAATAATTATTTTTTCTTTCTATCATCTCACATGGATACCACCATGAAGATGCTTGTATCTATTACTAATTGTACCATAGTGGTAAAATGGGTATTGGAGATCAGCTTCATAAATGTCTAGAAATCAGTTCCATCTAATAGAGGAATTTTAGCACCATGGGAGCCTCTGCCTTTCATTTATAATGTATGGGCTTAAAATACAGGCTTCATCATAGACTTTATATATTTAAAATGTCATCATAGCTATGCTTTAATTTTAAATGATTAGTGGAAGTAATAAAAATAATGCTCAAGATATGCTAATTTTTAAATTGTTTCAAAATTTTTAAAAGCACTAGAAAAAAGGTATCAGAGGTGGAATAAAATATAACACCAATAAATTCTTTCACTTTTAAGTTCCACTGACTATAGTCATGTGGCAGAGAGAAAACCATACTCTTGTCTTTGCAAAAAAGTAGAAGCCAGCCTCTCCTGATACAAAGCATCACAGAAATGTGACTTGTGGGAATTATTGAGAGAAATAAATGTTTTCTTCATTGCTGATTCTACTACTACTATTTTTATAGGTAAAAGAAAAAGAGCATTTTTAAAATGACAGAGCTGAGTAAAACACATCTTTAAATTTGAATGGAGTGTTTTAAAAACAACTAAAACACCTTCCTTTCCATGTATGTCAACTTCACTTATTCAGTCAGAAAGTCAAGAAGATGAATAATAATGCATCTTTAAGTTTACAAACAAGTTTTGAGAGGTCTCAAAGTGATTCATACCATACACACAGTGGGAGACTGTAATGGAGGGTACCAGAGTCAATGCTATCATGTCAGATGACTTTGTGCAAACTAGACAAGGTGGCCTCTCCCTAAGACACCCTTGTTGTACGCTCATTTTATTAAAACAAGACACTTTACTGGCAATGCTAGCAAAGTGTTAGGTAAACATACAAATGTATAATGTCTATGATATGAATGGTGTTTTAGTTGCACAGCTCACAATGTGGGTCCAACTATCACACACGGGCCACACATTCAATGCACTGCACCAAGCTGGCAGGGTGAGATACTTGTGCTGTGCTCAAGTGACACAGTCATATGTCCTTGTACTGTTATTAGGGATTAAGGCCAACAGCACTCAGGCAGCCACTGTGCTGGCATGTGGCACATCTGTACACATCTCATTACTGTGTGTAAAAAAAAAGGTTCAATGTTCTAAAGAAAAATCTTTTTTCAGACATTTAAGTGAAGTAAAAAGACCTTAGGAAGAGAATGGGCCTGGGTGACTTTGCTCTAGCTGCTTCTGCTCTATGTACTTTCTTGTTTTAAGCATTTTAAAGTTTTATTTTGCTTTTAATTGGTAATAGCCATATACATAATGTGATGGTTTGATACACTGTAGTCAGGCTAACATATCTATCACTTCAAATACTTATTTCTTTATAGTAAGAACATTTAAAATCCATTATTTTAGTTACTTTGAAATATATAATAAATTATTAACTACAGTTACTTTGCTTTATAACAGATCACCATTAAGCATATTTATTCATGTAGCATATTTATTCATAGTCAAAAGTGCTACTTCTACCTATATTTATATGCTTTTGTAGATAATTTCATTTAATCCTTAAGCAAATGAAATAGAGTATATGCCCATATGATGACTAAAGACAACAAAGTATTAAAACTTCCAAAAACACAATGAGACAGAATGAAAAACCCTCTTTATTATAACATATAAGACCTTACCTCTTCCTATACAGTACGTTATCGCTGAATTTTAAATATTTACATATTTTGTAATCTAGGCATATTTTTGATATCAGTTGTGCTTATATTATACATACATATTTAATATAAAAATGTTTGTGAACAAGAACAGAATTAAACCTGTATACTGGTTGTTTGATAAACATAAGATTTCATCTAGAAAAAAGAAAAAAGAAAAGATGATGCTATAAATACATGCAATAAGAACACATAAAAGTAAAAAACAGAGTATAGAACCTAATATAATGAACATATAATAATAAGGTAACTGTTTCTTGAATTAAACTGAACTAGAAACTTCAACTTGAAAAAGAAGACAGTATATGGAAAAGCAGAAATCTAAAACAATAAAGAGAAATAAATTTACTTCTCTGAAAAAAATATATACATGATCCACAAACTAAAATCCTATGGAATAAATTACACTTATTACTACTCAATTATCATGTAAATCTCAGAAATTATCTGTATAGTCATCTATACTAAATCTGTAGGTTTCCCAGTGGTTTGGAATAAAAACTGCTATGTTACCTAGAGAGTATCTAGTAAGCAGGTACTTTGTTTTATTTTTATTTTTTTTCTTTTTGAGACAAGGTCTCACTGTGTAGCCCAGGCCAACTTAAACTCACTATGTGTAGCACAGGGTGTCCTGGAACTTGCAATCTTCCTGCCTCAGCCTCCTAAGCACTGGGATTACAGATAGGCACCATCTTACCTGACTCACTCAAAGATTCTTGACTAGCAACAATGCTTTATTTCCTGCGAGGAATCTCAATCAAAAAACTGTTCTAAAATAAAATTTTCTTTTTTAAGAATACTTCCAATATTAAAAAATGACACTAGTACAAATTAAAGAGTATTTTTCTATGTTACTCTGTTTGGAAAAACATGAATTTTCTTTCCTATGGCTTTGAAGCACAAATTAAACTGACAAAAACTGTTAACTCTGAACAATTTTTCTAAATTTATAACTTAAAGCTACTTTTGGGAACCAGCTCCCCACTGCAACTGTGTTGGTTTATTGCTCTCACAACTGTCTAGTTTAGTGTGTCTAGTACCCCATCTACTATAGAGCCAGAAAAGGAAATAAACACAAAGCTTTCGGCAAAATTTTCACCTTGAAACAATTTTTATGATTTTATGTCAAATGTAAAATTTTAAAAATAAAACACTCATAATGCCCAATTACTAAATCCATCCTACAAAGTATATATTTTTTCATGTATATTTAAAATATTGGGAAAAATCTTTGTTTAAGTGCGTGTTTATGGTGAGAACAGTGATGTTAATTTGAGGAACTGATTATCAACACTTTTGACTCTACCTCTCTTGCCTCCTTCCTCCCTTGATGCCCTTTCTCATCTCTAAGAAGCTTCCTTCTACTTTCCTATCATCTCTACTTTATAAAATATCACTTTAAATGATATTCCTCCATAAAAAGTAAGATATTTCTAATCAATTTATTAAAATATCAAATAGAATAAGGTAAACTATAGGGATATTATACATGAAACTAATCTTTATAGATCAAAACTAGCCTTGGCAACTTAGCAAGGCCCAGCCTCAAAAAAAAAAAAAGTATTATTTCATTTGTAGAATCTTTGTCTAGCAGGGGTTCAATCCCCAGTACCATGTTTTTTAACAGGCTCATAACTAGAACTATGTAAAAAATATGAAGATATTCTGTCTTTCTTATTTCTCTTCTAATACACAAAGCCTGTAATCATCATTTATAAAGACAGTGGCCAGGAGACTTCAAAACTTGGATACTTTGTACTGTGCAATAAAAATACTGCAGTGTGGCTTCAGGATCTGATGCCACCCATCCTCAAGTGGGGTAAGTTCCATAAGACTTTGTACCTTTCAGTGGGTCTAGAGAACAACATTAACCTGTACTGAAGAGTGTTTTAGGAATATTTACTGAAGAAAACATTTAGCAATCCCATTACTTGTGTGCACATTAAAAGGCCTTTTGTTTTACTTTTCTTAAATTCAAGATGACATAGAAAAACCAGATTCTTGGTTAAATGCAAGTTTTCACCTGAAAGATCCATAAGAAAGTCATTCATTCTACCAATAATGAGCCTTAAGGTTAATAAAAATGTTAAAATGGAAATTAAGACTTCTGAAAATGAATTTCTATAAATTATATCTAAAAATCAAAAACTGAAAGTCCATATCCCTAAATTAATCAAATAAAATATACTTACAATCTCATCTCCTGGCAACCAATATCCTTCTTGTTCAATACCAGCTTTGGAACCTTTGCAGCCCACTGTTAGAGTTTCAACAATAAGACCATCTTTCACAGCTAAGCTCAGCTGACGGGTGGTCTCTTTTGGATGCATACCGTGGACTCGAGACATATACCTGAACACAGAGGAAAATCAGAATTAAAAATGTTTAAATGCTAAAAACTAAAAATGAGTAAAACTTAGAAACTTAAAGTGATTTGTTTCTCTTTAATTATGACTATATAAGCCCTGAAGAAAAGATTCCTTAACTCTGTTGATTACATCAGAGTATTTTAAAGAAAAAATCTGTTCTGTTTGTTTAAAATAGTCTCAAGCCAGCAAATATAAGTCACTGAACAGATTTTAATCAAACATCCCATTTAGTTTTAACCCCCAGAGCAGTGATGGTGAACTTTTTGAAACAAGTGCCCAAACACAACCCCAAACCCACTTAATTTATTACAAAGTGCCAATACAATTCAATCTGAATACTGAGGTTTTAGTTTAGAAAAACAAGTCATACATTAACATATTTTTTCTTAAAAGGAAAACAGCACACATGCCTTGGGTTCTCTATCACTGCTCTAGAGTAATTAGTATTAATTTGTACTAGGCAGATTCAAACCACAGTAGAATTAACAGTAAAAGCAGATTTTTCCTCTTTAAAGTGAGCTGTCTCTTAAAACAGCTATCTTCCACATACAGATGCTTTAGTATTTTATAGTTTTTAACCACAGGCTTTAGAATTACAGAATCATTCTTCAGAGCTGGAAATGACACTGGAGAAAACACAAGAATTGCTTGAGTAGTTTGCCATTGTGTAAGAAAAATATGGATGTACGTTGTGCTCAAAAAGGCTAAAATCTGATTTTCAATAAAATATACTTTGGACTGACTCACTGAAGCATACCAAGTGTTCTCTGATTTACAGATTCACAGACCTGTTTTTCATCTTCTTTGTTTTATAAAGAAATAGAATCTTATAGACACATTTATATTTCTGACATTTTCCATTCTCCTCCAAAAAATCTCAACAAAATTTTTCCAATAAACTACTGGATTTCAAAGGCCTCTTTGCATAACCAGAAAAAAAAATACATAGAGAGATAAACCGGACTGGCATACAATAGGATAGAACATTAACTCTGATAATGGAAGCATGGTATAATTAACAAAAAGGAGGATATGGGAACATACTATGTAATTTTGTCACCTTTTCTAACTAATTGTCAAAAGGCAAACATTAAACAGAGAATGTACATTAAAGATGACAAGAAAGGGCCGGAGATTAGCTCAGTGGTTCCAGTGCCTGCCTCCCAAACACAAAATCCTGAGTTTGATCCTGGTAACCACATACAACAATGCTGGGCGTGGTGACTCACACCCACCAGCCATCAATACCACATACCACAGTGCCGGGCGTGGTGGCTCACGCCAGTAATCCTAGCACTCAGTAGGCAGAGACAGGAGGACTGCAGAGTTCGAGGCTTGCCTGGGCTACATAGTGAGCTCAGGGCCAGCCTGAACTACAAAGCGAGACCCTGTCTCAAAAAAAAAAAAAAAAAGGACAAGAAACAAAGTTTTTAAACTCAATAATATTTTTAAATAAAGAGCAACAAACTGAATACAAAAGGGCAAAACCGTGTAATAAGAATGCAACCCAAATGAAGCAGAAATTTAGATAACAACATATAGGATCTGGAATCCAATAATATTCTTTATCCAGAATAAAAATCATTTTTAAGAAAGACAACAGAACATCGATAGTTCTAATATGAAAATTGTAAGAAATAAAAGACTAACTGAAGAATTAAGTCAATACTAGAAACAGTTAAGCAATGCTAGCTAAAGAACAAAAATTATAGAACTAAGAAGTATTAATTCAGGAGCTCCTTCTTAAGGAAAAATACATAAGTATCATTAGGCAATGTAATCAACAGTGAAAACTCACCACACAAATATACAAACTAAGAAATGCCTACAGGGCCTTAGCCAAAGATAAAAAGGAAACTGATATAGCCCCAAGACATACAGTGTTCAGTTCTGGGCAAAGATGTAAGATGAATATGATAGTTTTCTAAGAAAATATAAGGGTCCAAAATTTAACTACAGAAACAAAATAGAGAACTTAAAAAGAGTTATTTCCAAAGAAATAAAAAGAAGGCAGGCAACAAGCTTCCCTAGAAACACATTTGGCTACACTTATAAAGTAATTTTCCCAAACTTTTAGAAACCAGATTTAAACTCTTTCAGTGGATAACAATGAAAGAAGACAAGGACTCCAGCATATAATAGGAACAGAACTTCACAAAACAACACAGGAAAACACCAAACCAAACCAATCTAAACCCAGTGTTCCCAACAGGAATACTGATAGAAAATTCTTCACTGAAATACTCAAATCTGTACCCTGATATTAAACATATTAATAAAGATCAATATATTAATACATTCAAATATTACATAAATACATCATAACCAAGTGTATAATTCCAAGGATTCAAGGAAGATGCAATATTAAGAAATTCAAAAGTATGATTCACCTCATTAATAGATCAAAAGTGAAAAATTATAAAAAAATGATGGCATAATGTTGCAAAGATATTTCACAAAATTCAATACCCTAACAAAGTAGGAATGAATAATACTTTTCAAGTGTAATCGGGAATTTTTTTTTTTTGAGACAGGGTCTCGCTTTATAGTTCAGGCTGGCCCTGAGCTCACTATGTAGCCCAGGCAAGCCGCAAACTCAGCAGTCCTCCTGCCTCTGCCTCCCGAGTGCTGGGATTACAGGCATGAGCCACCACGCCCAGCACTGTTGTATGTGGTACTGATTGCTGGTGGGCATGAGTCACCATGCCCAGTATTGTATGTGGTTACTGGGGATTGAACTCAGGATGACTGCACTTGCGAGGCAGGCCCCAGAACCACTGAGCCAAATCTCCAGCCTGTAATCAAGAATATTTGAAGATGTTTATTCCCATAACTTTTCTTGAATACTTTGTAAATGCAATAGCCAACATAGTAAAAATATGTATTAAAGTTGATGAGTTAAAACAACTATTTGCAAATCATATATTTTGAAAATCTAAATTATGCTGACATGCTATTTTAAAATAATGTAATAAATTTGAGATACAAACTAAGACATTAAAATTACAAGCACTTATATATCAAAATCAGGAGGCAGTTGTTTGTTTTGGTACTGGGGACTGAATCTATGGCCTTATGCATGCAAAGTACTTTAACACTGAGCTACACCCTCAAATCCCAAGTTATATGTTGAGAAAAGTCAGACCTTGGTGATTTGCAATATTAAAAAATAAAAACCCTCCTATTAAAAATATGACCAAATCTATATGGAAAGGCTGGGGTTTTAGCTCAGTGGTTCCAGTGTTGCCTGTCAAGCACAAGGTCCCAAGTTTGACTCCTGGAACTACATATCACAATGGCAAGCAAGATGGCTCACGCCTCCCAAGTGGCTGCACTTGGGAGGCAGAGGCAGAAGGATTGCTGTGAATTTGCGACTTACCTAGGCTACACAGTGAGTAAAGGGCCAGCCTGAATTACAAAGTAAGACCCTGCCTAAAAAAAAAAAAAATCTATATGGAAAATTTCTCCTACTTAGGTTAAAAAAAAGGTAAAGGAAAATATTAAGGGTGACAATTCAGATTATTTGTAGAAAGGTTAAGAAATGCATGGCCCTGGAATAACTGGCTATATGACTCACAAAAAGAGATGGAGCCCAACTTTCATCTGCACCGAAGAATTAACTCTAAATGGATGAGATATAAATATAACAACCAAAACCACAGAATTACTAGAGGGAAAACAATGAAGATAATTTCTCACACTGGTATGAAAAATACCTTCCAAGTATGAAACAGAGGTCAGAAGTGATATGACGAGACTGACAAATATGCACAAAGTTAGCAATTTCAACATAAGGAAAACCCCACAATAAGTGAAGTTAAAATACAAATGGCAGACTAGTAAATATATTTATAATACTTATCATGAAAGACTCAATTTAATTCCGACATATTCCTGATACACAAAGAACTCCTATTTACAGAGGCTGAGTATCCTTTATCCAAAATGCCTGGGACCAGAACTGTTTCAGATTTTTTCAGATTTTGAAAACATACATGGGATAATCTTGGGGACAGGATCCAAGTGCAAACAAGAAGTTCCCTTATGTTTCACATACATACAAACTGAATATCATAGAGTGTTTTTATTGCACCTGTATTTTTATTGAGATGCCATCACAAGAGGTCAAGTGTAGAATTTTCCATTTGTGGTATCATACTGGCAGTCAAAAATTCTCAGATTTACATTTGGAAAGATTTTATTTTATAATATTCTCTGCTGGTGTTGCTGAGTTTACACTCTCCTTTGAGCTGTAAGTTTATAGCTGAAGTCTACTAAATTTCTTTTATAAGCCCAATTAGGGCTTCTAGTACAATGTATGCCATAGGTAGTAATAGGATCTTGCTTAAGATTTTACAGGAGACTCTTAAAAATAGTTCACAGATATTGATATTGGAAAATGGTTACTGGTAATTTGCCAATATAAATTGAATATAAGAATAAATATAATTTATGACAGGATTTTGGTACATCTTTCTTAAAAGACATTCCTATACAGTCTTAGTTTGCTAAGAAGACTATCACTGAGCTTTATTCCTTGAACATTTTTATCCATGAACTTTCATCATTCATAAATTTTAGACACTATGTATTTACCAGCTTTAGAGGAAGAGCAAACATAAGAATTTACTTTTTCCTCACTAAAAGCATGTAGGGCTCAACATTTTTAGTTCAAGAAGGATGGAATTTAGCTAGAGTAATATATCCTGTCATTTGGTTTTCTCCTTTTGGTTTCTTGGTGGGATTACAAAATGAAAAGCACACAATCATGAGCAGGCTGCGCTGAGGCTCTTTCATAGCCATGCGGATCAGTGGAATACACAGCTGGAAGAACTGGTCCTAGCTGCAATCTAGAAAACATATGTCTTCCTAAGATTGATCCCCCTGAGGATGCAAGAACTATGAGTTAATGATTATATTTTCTGAACGTGAAACTGGGTTAGGCAAATTAGGACAAAGAATAAGTGATCTATTATCTATTCAAAGTATCATCCAAAGACAAAAGAACATATGTTCCCTATTTAAAACAGAGATAAATGTTAAAAAAAATACAAACTTGTAATCTCTAAACTTGGTGAATTGCTTTCCTTTCTTCTCCTGACTCTCCTATCCTTTAAAAAAGTTTTATTGTTCTTTAAAAAATAAGTTCAAAGAGCTTAATTCTCACCCATTTTTCTTCAAAATTAAAGGGGTTAGAGTGAGCATTAGTTTAATTATATTTGAAAAGGTTTAAGATTGTTGAACTAATTATAAACTCTTGAAAGTACAGTGATTAATATGACACCTCAAATATAACAGCCCCAAGTCATTCATTTCTTGGGCCATCACATACTCATATTTGGTTCATGTGAAAACATTTATGCTAATACTACAAATCAGATAACATGCCAGGGCTATAATTTTCTGTAAAACTTTTTTTTTTTTTGGAGATAGGATCTCGCTTTGTAGTTCAGACTGGCCCTGAGCTCACTATGTAGCCCAGGCAAGCCTCGAACTCCGCAATCCTCCTGCTTCTGCCTCCAGAGCGGTGGGATTACAGGCATGAACCACCATGCCCAACTAGTAAAACTTTTTACTCCATCACAGGGACCTACTCTCTTCTAGTAATGAGACAAAACTAGCAATCTGGGCTTCAAGTATCTTTTCAGACTTTTTTTAGTTTCTGTTTTAATTTTACTTAATACCAAAACACATAAAATGGGATGCAAATATCTAATATTTGTTATATTTAATTTCTGTGAAATTTCCCAATAATTTTCTTCTTCATTTTCTCCTAGCATATCTATCCATTTCTATTCCTGCAATTTTTCTCCCACCCCTGGGAGCTCCAGAAGTGTTCCTTTCTCCCCCAGGACACTATTTTTCAAATGTTGCTAAGCACCAGAGTGCATCTAAGCAACAGTCTGTAAAACCCTAAGCTGGTTCATGTCCCTTGAGATAACTTTGCATATTACAAAACAAAAAAACATATGCATAGTTAATGGCAACAGTCACTGCTTACTTAACATTTTCACAAAAGTAAGAAATCTCATGAGTCACAATTTCCTGAAAGTAATTATCTATCATTAAACCTTATAATAATGATTCAATCACAGAAACTTCTGGCATATTATGTGAAATCAATGTCCTGGGAAATGAGCACACTGACAAGAACAAAATGAACATGACAGTACCTTTTGGACAAAAAAGGACAGTACCTTTTGGACAAAATACAGAGAAAAGTTTAATTAAAAGACATAATGAATACCTATAATGTCCTTGTGTTCCTTATAGACAGACAGCTTCACACTGTGGAGCCCTGCAATGTGAGGGAATTTATGACAACTCACTTCAGTGACATTCTGGATAACCTGGACTAACCGCAGCGTGTGTACTGCATATGATGGCAGGGCCGCCCGGTGCCCATCTGCTCAACAGGCTGAAGAGAAACTCAAGAAGACATCACAATCATAAAGCGCAAGACAAATTAAGTGAATATCATCAAATCTCTGATGACAAAAGATGCTCTGTGTATAAAACGCCATGGAAATTGTATGGAGAAGCCACAAAATGTGATTAGTAAGACACTGAATCTCTTCGTGTATC
The DNA here is from genome assembly GCA_004025085.1 of Thryonomys swinderianus. Taxonomy (NCBI): domain Eukaryota; kingdom Metazoa; phylum Chordata; class Mammalia; order Rodentia; family Thryonomyidae; genus Thryonomys; species Thryonomys swinderianus. The sequence goes on along the minus strand of PVIC010033796.1, from coordinate 700 downwards.
AGATCTTTGATCTTTCTGTATCAGAAAGCCACTTTTTTCCACCCTCTGTAGCAACTACCACTAACTTCCATTCTGCAAATTAAAAACAAACAATAAAATGCAAAAACATTATGACAAACTTAACAACTTTTATCTTTAAAACGTAAACTAAAACAGTAAGAAAATTATTTACCCATGCTAAACCAGCAAGATACTTAAATGGATTATTCTAAGTACTGGTAAAGGCATACTAAGAGAAGCCACCCTAACCTATCATTAGCAGAAAGTACTTACTAGAAAGGAGTCTAGCATTATATATCAACAGCTTTACAGACAATACTGCCCTTCAACAATACTTCTACTTCTAAGGAAGTAATATGAGATTGAGAACAAAACTTATGTAGAAAAATATTCCTCGTATCATTGAATTTTATAGAATAAAAAGCTGGAGATTTAGCTCAGTGGTTCTGGCACCTGCCTTGCAAGCGCAAGGCCCTGAGTTCGATCCCTGGTAACCACATACAGTGCTGGGCATGGTGACTCACACCTACCAGCAATCAATACCACATAACACAGTGTTGGGCTTGGTGGCTCATGCCTGTAATCCCAACACTTGGGAGGCAGAGACAGGAGGATTGCTGAGTTTGGGGCTTGCCTGGGCTACAATCAGGGCCAGCCTGAACTATAAAGCGAGACCCTGTCTCAAAAAAAAAAAAAAAAA
>PVIC010033795.1:0-19942 GCA_004025085.1 Thryonomys swinderianus | reverse complement strand
AAAAAAAAAAAAAGTCACAGTAGAACTCTTGCTAAGATTCTAGGCAAGCAGGAAGAGAGTGGAAATGAATGAAATGTTGAGAGGAAAAAAGTAACAATCTAGAATTCTACAGCTAGTGAAATTACCTGGAAAAAAAGAAAGAAAAGTCCAGGGTGGTAGCACACACATGCAGGCCTAGCACTTTGGGAAGCTAAAACAAGAGGATTATGAGTTTGAACCTATCAGGAGCAACTTAGAGACCTAGCAAGATGCCATCTCAAAAATAAAAAATACTAAAAGGGCTGCAATAAGGGAATGTACTGCAGTATGAATGTCCTGACTGACAGAGAGAGAGAGAGAGAGAGAGAGAGAGAGAGACAGAGACAGAGACAGAGACAGAGACAGAGACGAGACAGAGACAGAGACAGAGACAGAGACAGAGACAGAGACAGAGACAGACGGGGGAGGGGGGACTCTCAAGCTAAGAACAACCAAGGGAATTGTACTTGGATCTGGAAAAAGAATGGAAGAGCATCAAAGAAAGAATATATCAGGTACAATGACATTTTATTTTCTTATCTTCAGTTGAGCTAATAGCCATTCATGTGAAATAACAGTAGCATTGTTTAAGCAACTAACATTGAATAAGTGAAGTGACTTACAGCAATGTTTGAAGAGATAGGAAAGAGGAATTGGGATATATCTGACAATTTGTATCTTCTGGAAAGTCTTATTTATTGTAGTCATTTAGTTTAGAAAATAGGCCCCCTGATTGACTTGATAAACTACTGGATTTTTTTATCTCAGAGTCTGAATTTAGTCTTCAGGAATTTTTCAGACATTTCTCTTCTCCAGCTTTGGTATGGAGTAGCACAGTCAGTGCTTCCCCAACCTTTAAAAAAGGCCTTAATCCCATGCACTGTAAAGCCAACTTTTCATTGCTCTTTTTCCTACAATCCTGTCTAGACCCCAAAAGAAGTATAACTCTCTGAAACTCACTCAGCCTTTCTCAGACTTTCTTGAAGGCAGGAAAATGGGAAAAAAATGAGAATCAAGATGTGTCATGTACAGGTACTCTATGTTGAATGTGATCATAATGTATATATAAAATATACCAATAAAATCCATTTTAAAAAATTGGAAAGCAGGCCTGTGTAGAGGCCATTAATTTCTGGAATGTTCTGTGGGTTCTAAACTAAACTAGCACCATCTTAGCTCAGGTGGCTGTTAAGCTTATCATTGTGTCAAAGCTTAAACTTATTACTTATCAGCAACAAAACATGCTTATTTTGTTATCAGGGTGATATGAACTTTTCTTAAATTATGTCCACTTTAAAAGAGTTTTGAATCAAAGTAAACTTTTGAACCTAGCCTCCTTCACAGGACATTTTAAATCCCCATTATTATTAAAAGAATTCTTTATATCCTGCACAAATAAAAGGAAGTAAATGGTCTTCTGTTACTGTTTTCATTTGTAAATTTCCATAGCCCTAGCAGGTTTGAAAATTATAGAACCTATTATGCCAAGGTGGTAGGGAAAAACACTATAAGCAGCTGGCTTTGGAATATCTGCTAAAAATATTTTTCCATAAAAAGTATGATTTTTCTGCTGGACATTTAAAAAAATAAGTAACCACAGAACCTACAACAACACAGCGTGAATCTTTACTGGTACATTATGTATACAATCATGAACATATACAATGTTGAGGATTTGTACCAGTATAAGGCACAACTTAATTCTCATTTTTCCCATTCCCCTAACCATGCTACAACCTCCTGCTCCTATATACACAAGCATTGTTTCCTTTTTTTAACAACAATTTTTTTCTTTCTTCATTATTTACCACTAAACCCCATTACCCTTTGAATATTTATTATTTCACAATATCAATCATGCATTCTAGAACACATTTATAACTTCACACATATTTACACATCTGTGACCTATTTATTTCACTTATAAGTATGTCCATTTGAGTATAAATGACTTAATCTCATCATTCTTTATGGCAGAGTAATACCCATTTTATTAAAACACACGCACACACACACACACACACACACACATCTTCTTTATCCAGTCTACAGTTGATGGGCATTTGGGTTGTTTGCAAGATTTAGCTATCACAAACTGAGCTGATATAAATATGGGTGCACATATGTTGCTGGGATATAAATCTTGTCATTCCTTTAGGTATATACCCAGCAAGGGAATAGCAGGGTCAAATGGAGCCTCTAATCTTAGTTTTTTGAGGAATCTCCACACTGATCTCCATAATAGTTGTACTAGTCTACATTCCTACCAACAGTGGAGAAGGGTTCCTTTTTCATCACAGCCTCACCAGCATTTATTCCTGTCTAATTTTGAGATAGCAGCCATTCTTTGTGGAGTGAGATGAGATCTCAGTGTTGTTTTCATCTTCATCTCTCAAATGACTAGTGATGTTGAACATTTCTTTATACACTTCTTAGCTGCTTTTCCTTCTTCCTCTGAAAAGTGCCTGTTCATTTCAGATGCCCATTTTTGAATTGGGACTTTAAATTGGGGGGGGCTGATTTTTAAGCTCTTTGTATGTTCTAGATATATATTCTAGGTTGTATATTCTAGACTGTACCTGTTTGTCTGAGAAACCTCTCATAAGTTTTTTCCCAATTTGTTCATTGTCTTTTTGCTCTGTTGGTGGTTTCTTTGCTGTGCAGAAACTTTTAGTAGGATGAGATCCCATCTGTTGATTCCTTCTGCTAGTTCTCATGCTATACAGGTTTTGTTCATAAAAATCTTTCCCTAATCCAAAGTCTCCAAGAGTTTTACCTAACCTGTTTTGCAGAAGGCTTAGTGTTTCTGTTTTAATATTTAGGTCTCTAATCCACTTTGATTTTAGTTTAGTATATGGTGAAAGAGATGGGTTTGGCTTTAGTCTTTGGCAATTTAAAACTCAGTTTTTCCAGCACCATTTATTAAAGAGGCTATCTTTCCTCCATAAAGGAGGATATTTGACTCCTTTGTCAAAGATGAGGTGGCATAATGTATCTGAAGTTGATTCTGGATCTTCTAATCTATTCTACTCCTCAGGTCTGTTACTTTGCCAGTACCATACAGTATTTTTTTTTATCACAGTAGCTTTGTAGTATAGTTTCAAGTTGGGGATTGTGACACCCCCAACCATGTCCTTGTTGACTAGAATTGCTTTTGCTATTTTAGGTCTCTTGTGATTCAGGACGAATTTTGCATTATTTTCTCTAGATCTGTGAAATATACTGTTGGGATTTCAATTGGTATTGTGTTGAATCTATACAATAGTTGTGGGAGTATAGCCATTTTAACAATATTAGTTCTTCCTATCCAGGAACAAAGGATGCCGTTCCATTTTTGATATCCTTTTCAATCTCCTTTGGTCTTTCACTTCCTTTGTTAGATTGATTCCTAGATATTTCATTTTTTTGGACGCTGTTGTGTAAGGGATTGACTCCTCAATTCCTCTCTCAGTGAGTCTGTTGTTTGTGAATAAAAAGGCTGCTAACTTTTGAGCATTGACCTTGTATCCTACTAAATTGCTAAATTTGATGATGAAATCCAACAGTCTTTTGGTAAGAATTTTTTAGGATCTTTTATATAGAGTATCATGTCATCAGCAAATAATGACAGCTTGATTTCTTCCTTTCCTATATTTATTTATTTTTATTTCTTTCTCTTGTCTAAGTGCTGTGACCAATGTTTCCAGCAATATATTGGACAGGAGTGGTGATAGTGGACATCCTTCTCTTGTTCCTGATTTTAGTGTGAAAGGTTTCAGGTTTTGATAATTTAGAATAATACTGGGGCTGAAGATTTAGCTCAATGGTTCTGGTGTCTGATTAACAAATGCAAGGTCCCTGGTTTGACCCCCAGTAACTACATACCACAATACCAAGTGTGTTGACTCATGCCCTCCAGCAATAAGCACCACACAACACAGTGCCAGGTGTGGTGGCTCACGCCTGTAATCCCAGCACTTGGGAGGCAGAGGCAGGAGGATTGCTGAGTTTGAGGCTTGCCTGTGTTACTTAGTGAGCTCAGGGCCAGTTTGAACTATACAAAGTGAGACCCTATCTGAAAAAATAAATAATGATTATTGGTTTCTCATAAATAGCTTTTATTAAGTTGAGATAAAGTCCATCTAGTCCAGTTTTCTGTGGCGTTTTGATCATGTATGGGTGTTGGATTTTGTCAAATGCTTTTTCTGCATCTATTGAGATGCCCATATCGTTTTTGTCTTTGAGTCTGTTAATATAGTTATTACATTTATTGATTTATGTATGTTGAATCATCCTTGGATCCCAGGAATGAATCCAACTTGGTTGGGGTGTATGATCTTGATGATTCTCTGTATTCTGTTTAAGGCAACCCATTTTAGTGTCAAGGCTTTGCAGGTACAAGAGTTTATGTTGGGTAGATTGACTTCATAGAAAATAATATAAATAGTGTTTAGCATGGTGCTTGGTTCCTATAATAGCCACTCCAATGAAGTATGTAATTCATGGCACAAAGAGTCATCTGAGGAACATGAATATCTGCTCTTGAGTGGCTGTGTCAGTCAGGGGATCACCAGTGACTGAAATGTACCCTAATAGTGTAGCTGCTGGGCTCTGTACTGAAGAAGTTTTGAGTTTTTATTGCCCCAGGCCCACTAGACAGAGCCATTGTGTCTCCAGCTTCTTGAGGGAAACCCTGGTCTCCAGGTTCTAACACCAGTTTTGCTTTTTATACCTGTGACCTAAGGTGACAGATGATATATTCCTTCTGTGGCTCAGCCAATGCCTGGGAATTTTCCCAGTATGTGGTTGGTGTCACAGATCTCTCACCACCCTAACAGAATTCCCTGTGTATGATACAAAAACGCACGGGTAGACTCTGTTTTCCTAGTTAGACCTGACAATACACTGATAAACTTGAGGGACTCAGTGGGATTTATTGGAAGTCTTCTGGATAGCTTATAAACTGAATAACAGCTAAATAAACAAGGGTGAGAAGTGCCAGGAATCAACAAAGCAGTAGTGGGAATTCAAGAATGATCCCTTAAACAGTGCAGTCATATGAATCAGCTCCAACTGCCTTCTCCTTGTGTAGATTATCACTAAAATCCAAGTTTCCAGAGAGGGAAACTCGTCGATCATGGTTGGGGCAGAAACTAACCGGATAGTGGTAGAAGATAACAGTGGTCATGACTAAAGAACCAAAAGAATCTTAAAGAATGGAAGAAAGAAGAGTTCATCGGAGGATAGCATGATAGACACAGAAAATAATAGAGGTCTCCTACTATAACAGACTGGTGTTGCTGCTATGATCAGGATTTGGTCCTGCACCTTTTTTTTTTTTCAGTACTGGGAGTCAAACTCAAGACCTTATACTGGCCAAGCAGGCATGGCCCCACTGAGCTACATCTCCAGCCCTTGGTCCTGAACCTTCTAGGCTCAAGAGACTGAATTTGCAGACACTCAACCTGAGTCCATTTACCAGGAAGAGATTCATTTCAGTGTTTTCAGAAATTGAGTCAACCAAGTGACTAATATACTCATTTATAAATAGAAATACAATATTTGAGAAAGCCTGACCAACACATATTTTTCTTTTAGGCAAATCAGACAAAAATCGGATACGATTAGCTTGTGAGCATGAAATTAGAGCAAAACATTTTATTTGAGTGTTGTTTAACATAGCTGTTGTCTTAAATATGTTATTTTATGAAAAAATAAAATAAAATGTAATAACATAATGAGAATAACAATACACTATGTATAACTTCAAGTACAAGACATAAATCAAACAGTTTACAAAGAAGAAAGAGATAATCCAGGGCTGGAGGGTTAGCTCAGTGGTTCCAGTGCCTGCCTCGCAAGCGCAAGGTCCTGGGTTCGATCCCCGGTAACCACATACAATGCTGGGCGTGGAGACTCACGCCCACCAGACATCAATACCACATACCACAGTGTTAGGCGTGGTGGCTCATGCCTGTAATCGCAGCACTCAGGAGGCAGAGACAGGAGGATTGCTGAGTTTGAGGCTTGCCTGGACTACGTAGTGAGCTCAGAGCCAGCCTGAACTACAAAGCGAGAGTACACAGTTGAACTAAATTATACTAAAAAATATTTAACTACTTTGTTCTACGAATGACTATGGAATAACTATGATTAGTATTTTTAGTGTTTTTGGGTCTTCTAGACCTGAAAGGACAACCACACTTTCGCTGTTGCTCATGGAAATGCACTAAGCATGGGCAGGTTTTACTGCATTGATTTGGTTGCACTGATCATACATAATAGTTGTTCTTTTAAATGTTGATAATTTGATAATTGTTTGATAATGCTCCTTTCTATTCATATATTTTATATATATATGTGATTATATATATGTATCATATATATCATACACACATATATATATGAATAGAGATAGATGATGATAGGTAGATGATAGATAGATAGATGATAGATAGATAGATAGATAGATAGATAGATAGATAGATAGATAGATAGATGATAGATGATTAATAGCACATTCAAGAATGAACTAGACTTTGGGCTAAACCCTAGTTTGTCTTGGTGTACAGTGGTCCTTAGAATGAGACCATTCTCAGGCTGGATGCTGCTTTACATCCTCTGGAGTTACCTGAACTACAATAAGTTGTAAGATGAGCACGTCTTAACACATCAGAACAAAATCACCACAGACAAAATGCATGTGTGTTAAAATAGTGGAATTCTTGGCATTTCAATAAACACAGCCAATGATGATGCTAATCACTATCAGTTTGATAAGTACACATATTTTTTTCTTCTCTATAAAATCTACCATCAAACCCCAAGTTAAAGCTGACACTTCATTACTTGGGGAAGCCATTCCAGAAGTCCCCTGGTGATAACTGACATGTCATACATGGCCCACAAGGAAAGGGGGAATTGAGAGGTTAAATCAGTTACTTTCAGAAATCAAATTATAAGGTTTAGTGCCTACATATGTATGCCCTGAAGAAAAAATACAGACCACTTGAGGTTGAATATCAAATTAACTTAAATTGTCTCAACTCAATCTTTTATAAGGAAATGTCCAAGAAATATTTCTGTTATTATTTCTCTATGCCTGCCATCAAGCATAAATATTTATCCACCACTCACTCTGCCTCTAAACACATTTTTTTCTGCCTTCCCAAGATTCAAGCTCCCTGTTGTCTTCCTTTTGTCTGCAATTATCTCCCTTTTGATAAAACTGCTGCATCTAGAAGCAAACATTCTCTCCATTGGAGCTGTCTCTTGCCAGTTGGCAATCCAAAATCTGAGCGTCAGAAGACAGAAGGACAACATCATGGCTCAGTAAGCAAATGCTTAATTATTTAATCAAGTTTAGGGCCTACAAAACAAAAACATATGCATATTTAATTTTTATTTACACACCACTTCATAAACACTCCATAAAAGCCCATAGACCACCTATTTTAATAATAGAGTGTTTGGGTTTGTGTGCAGATATAGACACAAGCTGATATTTTCTTGAGTTTTGGGAATTTTCACAGAGCTGATGTGAAATGTTTTGCCCCATTCCAATCATGCTGTCTGGACATCCAGGTTTCTCAATTTCATCTGTATAAAATTTGGACCTCATTCAGTTGGCCTGTGGAGCAAAATAATAGAAAAAATTTGGTCTGGGCATTTGTGGCTCACTTTTGCCACCTACCATTTCATGTAATCAAGGGTTGAAGCTACTCCCCTAAATGTAGCCTCTACATTGACTATTTTTCTCACAGTGTAAAATTTTGATGTTTTTTTCTTCTTTTTTTCAGCTAGATTGTGGGTTATCACCTTTTCAAAATCCACTTGTAGGTATTTATACTCATAAGAATAACAAATCAATCTTCAACACCTTGAGGAATTTCCCCAGGTAGAAAAACCTGCGCAAGGATAGGACACTCTGTGTGTGTGTGTGTGTGTGTGTGCGTGCACATGTGTGTGTGTGTGCACATGCTCTGATCATAAGGTCCTTTCCATAAAGGCTATTTTGTTCTAGCTACATAAAAGAAAGTAATTTCAGAAGTAACAATCAGAAATAAATCCAATGGTCCAAATATGATTCTGATGGAAGTCAACTCTAATATTTTAGAGTACTTAAGGCCATTTGTATTGGTTTTTGTTTTTTCCTGTTCCCCTTCCCTCTTTTCACCCCTATTTATAAAAGCCTTGTTTCTGTTTTTCTTTCTTTTCTCATTTTTTTCTTTCCTTCACCCCCTCCCTAGTTCTTCTTTCTCTTTGAACTTTTTCTTCCTATTACATACTTATTATACATTTTATTATACTTTTGTTATACTTATTATTTTATATGTTTTTATTATACTTATACATATTTTACATTCCTCTTTGAACTTTTACTTGCTATTACATACTGGTTATACATTTTGGCCTTCATTTACACTTTCATTTTCTCAAATCAGAGAAACAACTTTGTATTTACACATATGTATCCTATTTATTTCACTTGTGTATGGCCTAAAGGTACATCCATTTGACTATAAATTATGGTTTTTCTTTCTTTATGACCAAGTAGTACTCCATTTTGTAAAACAAAACAAAACAAATCCAGTCACCAGTTGATAGGCATCTTGGCTGTTTCCAAGATTTGTCTATTGTAAACAGGGCCTCTATAAACATGAAGGCACATATTTCACTTTGGTATGCTTTTAGTTATCTTGGGGTGATACCCAGCAAGGGAATAGCTAAGTCAAATTGGACTTCTTTTGTTTGTCTGTTTTGTTTTTGTGGTACCAGTATATACCCTGACCAAGTAGGATTCATATCAAGGATGTAAAGATGATTCAATATATGCAAACCAATAAATATAATCCATTACATTAATAAATTCAAGAATAAACCATATGATCATTTCAATAGATGCAGAAAAGCATTTAACAAAAATCAACACCCGGTAAAAACCACAGAAAATTGGAATAGATGGCTTTACCTCAACTGATAAAAGCTATATATAAAAAACCAACAGTCAGCATCATACTATATGGTGAAAAATGGAAAGCCTTCATATTGATATCAGGGGCAGATGCCTGCTATTTCCACTTCTGTGCAAAATAGTTCTGGAAACCTTAGCCACAGCCATTAGACAAGAGAAAGAAATAAAAGGAATAAAGAAAGGAAATTAAAAAGTTAAACTGTTACTATTTGCAAATGAGATAATACTCTATCGAGAACCACTCCCAAACTCCAAGAAAAGTCTTCTACACTTAGTAACCAATTCAGTAGAGTAGCTGGATACAAAGTCAACACTCCAAAATCAATAGCTTTTTTATACGTGAACAAGAAATCATAAAGAGAGAAATTGGAGTAGTAACCTTTCACAATCGCATCCTCAAAAATGAAATACCTAGGAATCAATTTAATGAAGGAAGTAAAAGACCTCTACTCTGAAAACTACAGCACTCTGAAAAAAGAGACTGAAGAGAATATTTGTAAATGGAAAGACCCGCCCCCCTTTCCCTGGGCTTTGCCCTGTCCATGTACATCCCCTTACATGGCTTAGGAGATGTAGACCTGCTGTACTTTGCTTAACCACACTTCTATCTGGCTATTACCTCTCTCCTGGTGGTGTCGTATCACTTCTGCTAACATGATATGTTGTGAGTTTGAGTGTACCACTGACGAGCCTTTCCTGTCATGTTACATACAGCTCAAGTCAGGAGTATTACAATGACCCTAAGAACATAAGGGGATCCCAAAATTAGACCTTTGACCCACCCACTCTATTGTGACCAGCCGCGTTGAAGCCCCAACCAGTGTCCCAAACCAATATAGTGAAATTGAGCAAACTTCCAAAACTGTTATGTGGACTTGATACAATCCCAATTGAAATCCCAACAGCGTATTTTATAAAACTAGAGAAAACTATCCAAAATTCATTTGAAACTAGAAGAAACCTAGAATAGCAAAAGCAATTCTAAGCAACAAAGACAAGGTAGGGGTTATCACAATCCCCAACTTGAAACTATACTATAAAGCTACTGTGATAAGCATGGCACTGGCAAAGAAACATACCTGAGGATTAATGGAACAGATGAGAAGATACACAGACAATGCCAGACATTCTCAGCCACTTTATCTTTGACAAAGGATCTGAAAACCCACACTGAAGGAAGGAGAGCTTCTTCAATAAATGGTGCTGGAAAAACTGAGTTTCAACCAGGTGTGGTGGCTCACGCCTGTAATCCCAGCACTCGGGAGGCAGAGGCAGGAGGATTGCTGAGTTCGAGGCTTGCCTTGCCTACATAGTGAGCTGAGGGCCAGCCTGAAGTACAAAGCGAGACCCTGTCTCAAAAAAAACAAAACAAAACTGAGTTTCAACCTAACAAAGATTAAAACAGGACCCATATCTCTCAGTGTACACTAACCTAAAGCAGGGGTCATTATATAGTTAGAATAATAAAAATACACAATTTCTTGGCTAATTCCTCAAAATTTTCTCTTATTACTAATAAATAGCCCCTTTTGCAGGCACAATTATATCAGTATGCTTATCTTATTTTTCCTTAATCTTCCAAGTCAAGTAATTTCCATTTCATGCTAAGAATTAATACACTAATATGAATTCATTTTTCTCAAAGAGTAAGTCTCAGATCAGTTCCAGTCTCACATAGGAAGTGATAACACTTTTCTGTATATTAATTGTAGTGATTCTGATCACCCAATTCTATACATTTGTCAGAACTCATATATCTGTGTGTTTAAAGGAATGGATTTTACTGCATATAAGTTATACTTAAATAATAAAAAGTATGGTACAGGTTTTACAGTTTGATTCCATTTATATGAGATTATAAATCAGGCAACACTAATCTGCAGTAAGATTCTCAACCTCCGTGCTAATGCTATTTTGGACTGAATCAATCTGTGTTCACATAACTTTTTCTGTGAAGTCCTAGAGGGCTTAGTTCTTTTAAAAGGCTCCATGTGTGGCTTAATTCTCTACTATCACCATCTTGAACTTCCTAGTAATTTGATCTTCAATGTATTTTGTACTTGAAGCCTAATGAGATAATGGAATGTGTACATGGGTAGGAGAGGGATAGCAAGTGTCTTTGTTGTTTGTGTGGACTAACATCCAACCATGGCAAGTGGCAAGCACAGTGAACATGGAACAGTAAGCAGGCTGCCCAGTTCACACATGCATGCCTACACTACAGGTGCCCCAAAGAGAGGCGAGAGCTGGGATGTTAGTGGCAATGACAATAAAAGCAAAAGCAGCAACAGATCACAATAGTAGCAAAGGCACCAGGATAGAGAAGGGGCTTCACATGGGTGGCTGCTAAGGTCTGTTGTAGGGTATTTGTTTATCCTTAGAACTTACTTTTCCAACATGTGCATAAAGGAGAGCTCAGTAGACCAAATACTAGCACAGAAACCTTTGGCAATCTGGCAGTAAAAAGCCATCAGTAAATCAGTACAAGATAAAATGTACAAAATGGCATACAATCACTTGCATCATGAAGTTACTTCAAAGGGTTCAGAATTTCTTTATCTGAAAACTAGCAACATGGGAAAAAATATCCACATGCATAGACACAAATATTAAAGCTAATGATTGTTATATTAAATGGGGAAAACATCATTTTTACATGAGATCTCAGATGAGCCAATTATAGTGCAAAAAACATATTTAAAATAATATTTTTTGTAATTGAGTGAACAGTGATAGAATGTATAAATAAGCATTTTTAATTATATACCAATCATTAAACTTTGCGGTTTCCATGAGTTACAGAAAATGTCAGGGGGAACTCTAAAATGCTATGGCATTAATTTACATTTAAAATTAAATTCATACTTCAATGAAACATTTTTCTGAAGTTAAATGCTTTTTAAAAATTATCCTTCAAGAATTTCCAACTCTAGATGTATTAAAATGTGTATTGTGAAATAATTTATCAAGAATTTATTCCACTGTTGTCACAGTTACAAAAAATTCCCTTAACAACATAACAGTTGTATCAATAGAAGACCTTTTTTAAAATAAAAAAAATTATCAGAAATTATTTGCAGGGCTGGAGATTTAGCTCAGTGGTTCCGCCGCCTGCCTAGCAAGTGCAAGGTCCCTGATTCGATCCCAGTAACCACATACAATGATATGATCTTGGGCATGGTGACTCACACCCACCAGCAATGAGTACCACAACCCACAATGCTGGGTATGGTGGCTCAAGCCTGTAATTCCAGCACTCAGGAGGCAGAGGCAGGAGGATTGCTGAGTTTGAGACTTGCCTGGGCTACATAGTGTGCTCAGGGCCAGCCTGAACTACAAAGCGAGACCCTGTCTCAAAAAAAAAAAAAAAAAAAAGAAAGAAATTATTTGTAACCTTGCATCTGCCGAGAGTGAGCAATGTCACTTTCAAGTATATCCACTGAGAATGAAGCCATAAAAAAGTAAAAATTTTAATGACAATAAATAATTTGCATAAGAGCAATCCAGAAAAATATCACTAGTAATCAAGATCACATTAATATTGTATATTGTGAGGCTGAGGATTTAGCTCAAGTGGTACTGCGCCAACCTTGGATGCACAAGGGCCTGAGTTTGATCCCCAGTACCACAAAAATAAATAAATAAATAGATAGATAAATAAATAGACAGATATTATATATTGTGTAATATATAATTAAGACTTCAAAGTGTGTTTTTGTAATTTGCAAATTTATATTGTGATGCAGGTATCATTCCTTTCACTGACATTTTATAATTCGGAATGGCCATGTTTCTTTTGATGGTAAAATGGGGGCTTAGCTACAAGTTTTTAAGATCCCTTCTAGCTCTTGGATTCTGTGATTGACCTATCAATAGGTGTCTATTACAGCCTTCAAAGTTCAGATGAAAACCAGCTCCCTTGAGTGGTATCAACATACTCTTCTGTCAACCTGAGTTTAAAATAGACATTTGTCAGTCCTGTGTAACATAGTCTTTTGCCTGTTCAAAACAGAAGACCAGACTGAATTTGTTTTGGTTTTGCTTTATTTATTATTGTTATGTATGTTCATTTGTTTTGTAATAAACACCTTATTCAAAGACAGACTTGTGGGTAAAATTTTTATCTCAAATATACACCACTCACACTCAAAGAAAGGAAAACCTATGACTAGAAATGTGAATCCACTGGTGTAGGCTTTGTAGGCAGAAAACTAGGTTTTTAAGAGAAGGGGCAAGAGTGCCCTATACCATGTAACAGGTGGTGGTACATTCCTGGCTCTATGCGAAACTGCTGTGTTACTGAGGAGAGTCCAGTTTATTTATTTTCTTTCGTTTTTAAAATTTTTATTTCCGGTTTTCAATCTGTATATAGAAAAGTCTAACTGAAAAACCAACATTGAGCACATCTGCCTCTAGTGGAGACACAAATCACTTCGTTGTCAGGTCAGCCATGGTAGAAGTTCAGTGTAACACTGAACAGCTTTCCATGGTTTCAGTTGGGCACGAGAGGAAATTCCTCTGGTTTGACTCCATCTTCTTTGAAACTGAGACTTAATTAGAGCCCACTGTTGTGAAAACCTACATTATGCCTTATCTTCTACCTAAAAATCAATAGATCAGGATACATTTAATGGAACATAAATCCCACTCACATAAAAATAAAATGCTATGGAAAATATCTCCAAGAAATAATTATATTCAGCATTTTTCTATGCATATATACTTTTTTACAGTTATGGAAAAAGCTATTATATGTTGATCAGCTTTTTAATTTAATGCCACAGTCATCTTTCCATGTTTGTTCTTTCTATTCTTTAATAAAAACATTTTTATAGCTTTGCATACATATCTGTACATACTTATTCAACTATTTTTTAGATTAAAATTTTAGAAGAGGCATCCCAAGATCAAAACATATACACACTTTAATTCAGAAGCAGTTTTCTAAATTGTTTTCCATTGGTAATGTTCTTTCTGACCTATCAAAAAGTTTCCCCCAGGGCTGGAGGGTTAGCTCAGTGGTTCCAGTGCCGGCCTCGCAAGCACATGGTCCTGAGTTCAATCCCCAGTAACCACATACAATGCTGGGCGTGGAGACTCACACCCACCAGCAATCAATACCACATACCACAGTGCCAGATGTGGTGGCTCACGCCTGTAATCCCAGCACTTGGGAGGCAGAGATAGGAGGATTGCTGAGTTTGAGGCTTGCCTGGGCTACATAGTGAGCTCAGAGCCAGCCTGAACTACAAAGTGAGACCCTGTCTCAAAAAAAAAAAAAAAAAAAGTTTCCCCCAAATCCTCATGAGCCCTGATAGTTATCATCTTTTAACCTTTATCAATTTGAGAAGAAAAAAAATAATATTACATGATCATTTAGATGCTATTACTGTTTCTTTGGTTAATTGGTTACTTGGTAATTGAATATCCTTTTGATCATATATTACATATATCTTCTTTTATCTTTCACTTCTTTATTCATTTTACCCATGAATTTATTTGGACTAAACAAGTGTAATTTCCACTAAGGACAGATTTTGTTCATGGGTCGCTGTTTGTTGATTGCTTTCCTTACTCTCAGCAGGTGTTTGGAGCCTTATCTGTCTCTGGGGTTGCCATGTGCCTACCATGTCTCACCCCATGTAGTACCAGTGGAATGGTCCCGAAAACTCGGCTCCTCACACGTGCTTTTCTTGTCCCATCCCCCCTCACAGGGGTCTTCACCCCACTATTTCATTTCAAACCTGCTACAGCATGTTTCAACATGAACAAATCAATCCCTTCCTTGGCCCTTTCGAAAGTCATGGCTGATCCGAGAGATACAAATTTTTCTTACAATATTGTGAAGCAGTAACACCTGACTCTTGATCTCCACAAAGTTAGAAAATTGAAGTCCTGGTCCCAGCTTTGGTCTTTCTCTGCCTATTATCTTCTCTGTTTCTCTTCACAATCAACTGTCAGATTATTGAAAAGTGTTGTCTCATCTCAATCCTTTTAGCTTTCCAGTCAAGTGAGTTACCTTGCCAGCTAAACCTGTATGTCAACACTCCTAAGAATGCCATGCCTTGTAAAATGTTCCAAAAATATTTATTGAGTAATCAGATAAATTTGGCTATTCCAGCTGGGAGCAAGAAAAGAGGCAACCTTTACTTCCCCTTTTAATTCTCCCCTCCAGTTACATAAGGACTCCTGTAAGTAAGTATCCTTACTCCCCCCACCCCACCCCCACCCGCAAAGGCTTGGTATTTGCTAAGTCATCTCTATTCTCATTGAAATTAAAGTCACACTTCCAGCACCCCTTACTGTGTTTGCAGCTTGTTAGTTACCAGGTCTGACCCAACTGGGCTGCACAGAAGAAAGTGCCCTTTCCAGAACATTACTTCCCTGCTCCAAACACAACGTAACCTGCAGAATTACATGAGAACTTCAAACATAGCATCCATTTCATGAGCCCTCACTGCTCTCAAAGCCCCATACAAAATTGTACTTTCCAAAAGAGGCCTCTAGGAATTTTCACACACCCCTCCCTTTGCCTGCATTCTCCTCCAATTGTTCACTCTCTTCACCTGACACCCCCCTTTTGCTCACCAATCTTGGGAGGGCCTCCCCCCAGTATGGGTCTCCTGAGACCCAGTCAGGAGCCTTTGTAACTTCCTCTGATGTCCTATACTCATCTGAGTAGTGGCACTTACACTTCTCTCTCCTACCTACAAGATATCATCAAACTGTACAGTGAATGTTTAAATTCTTTTACAATAAATGGCACACTGCCATTGATTTCCCTCTCTCTTTTTTTTTTTTTTTTTTTTTGCTTTTTTGCTTTTTGGAGACAGGGTCTCGCTTTCTAGTTCAGGCTGGCCCTGAGCTCACTATGGTGCCCAAGCAAGCCGCCGCGAACTCAGCAATCCTCCCGTCTCTGCCTCCCGAGTGCTGGGATTACAGGCATGAGCCACCACGCCCAGCATTATATGTGGTAACCGGGGATCGAACTCAGGTCCTTACAGCTTGTGAGGCAGGTGCCGGAACCACTGAGCCAACCCTCCGGCCCTGATTTCCCTCTCTTGCTTCAAATGCACTTGCTCCTTCCTTCTTGCCACTTTCTGACACGGTTTTAGAAGTCTTCTTTGGTGAGTGTCTTTTCAAGATGTGATTTAAAAGGATACCCTACATGCCACCGCTGAGTGCCCTCCCACAGAAAAGCTCATAGAAACAGTGCAGTATGTGCTCATCTGTCTGCTCGCTGGGTCTGGCACCATGTGACTTCTGATTTTCCTCCAAAGTGAGAATGACCACAGAAGAGAAACATTCTGAATTGAGTCAGCCAGGATAGTGCAATTGAAGACACTTATGCAAGAGGGTTTCCAGAACTGCTTCAGACAGTGGCAGGAACAAAAGGATACAGGAGTTTGAAGAACAGGGAAGTACTCCAAGAAAGATTAATAGCAATGTGTCTTTTACTGTATTCTTTACATTTAAATATTTAGTATAGTTACTGCACATACCTTTGCTTATTTTACTGGTCTATTGGATAAGTTAAATTTGTCTTGGTTTCTCCTACTGATTCTTCCAAATGCTGCTTGACTCACCTAAGGCATACATCATCACTTTTAATAACTTCAGTTATTAAAGAATAAGTTTAGATATTAAAAAGGATAGTCTAATATCAGCTTTCCCATCTTTTATACAATTTTCAGTTGTCACTTAAGGGGATTTTAGACCTGAATTCAGGGAGAGGGATGAGAAGAGAAGAAGCAAAGATTTATTTATTTAGCTGAGGCTGTTTGTGGATCTATTTTGACCCTCACATGTCTAAACACATGTGCTGGCTCTTGAGTGATCTTCTTGGGCTTTATTCCACTAACAGGAGATTTATCTTTCTATCAATCTCTCCACTCTGGTTATAGTTTCAACGTGAGTGTACTCTAAAGACTCATGTATTGAGGGCTTGATCCCCAATGTGGTGAAGCCCAGAGGTAAGTAGGCTTGATTGTGAAATACTGGATTCATCAAGTGATGAATCCACTGATAAACCCATTGCTGAATAGTGAGCTGCTAGGGAAAGGGCGAGGTGGAGGAAGTGGGTCACTGAAGGCATGCCTTTGAAGGATGTCTTTTCTAGGGCTCTTTCTTCTTCTGCTTCTTGGCTGCTGTGAGGTGAAAAACTTACCTCCACCACACCTTTGCCATGATGTTTCTACCTTGGGGTCCACTGACTAGGAACTGAAATTATGAGTGAAAATAAATCTCTACTCCTTTAAATTGTGTATGTCAGGTATTCTTGTCTCAGAAATGAAATATGACTAATACAACCCTTTAATTTCCAACTTCCAGAGTACCTTTAGCGTTCCTTATCCTGAGGGTCAGTCCTCTCAAGCAAGGTTCTTTCTGGGTGACCACAATTAGTTAGCGGCCATGATCAAGAATTTGCTTGTCTCACCAGAAATCTCCTGAATCTAACAAAATCTAGACATGTAGGCCATTCGAACTCCCATCATCTCTCTTCTTCAAGTCACTGCTATATCTTCTGCCAACCTTCAGCTGAGTAAGAACAGTCTTTGCCCAACAAGGTCCACAAGGCACCATTTCTTATACTCTGGGAACCCTATAGACCCAATTTGTCTCAAAGAAAGCAAAAGGCATCTTCCCCTTATGGGGTAAGGAGAGAAATTTCCATAATGCTCTCTCCTCCTATGAATTATCCTCAAATAATATCTTTTAAAAAATAAGCTTCTGGATTCATAAGAGGGTGGCGCCTGTGTGTCTCCCTGAAGAGAAGAGGCGCTGGCACCATTTGGGATTACACAGAGGAGTGGAGGATATTTCCCATACTCAGAGAGGCCATTCCGTCCCTGGCAGCGGCAGTGGCAGAGGCAGACTGAGGCCTGCACACTGGCCCGCTCCACCCCAAGTGGCACAGACAACTCAGCTGCTCTGGGCGCCATTCCGTCCCTGGTGGCAGCAGCAGCGGAGGCGGACTGAGGCCTGCACACCGGCCCACTCCACCCCAAGTGACACAGACAGCTAGGCTGCTCTTGGCACCATTCCATTCCTGGAGGCGGTGGCAATGAACTGAGGCCTGCACACCGGCCCGCTCCACCCCAAGCCAGAGTAGACGACTCAGCTACCCCAGGTGCTACTTGTTCCTGGCGGTGGCAGCAGTGGCAGCGGAGGACTAAGGCCTGCCCACCAGCCCACTCCACCCAGGAGCCATGCAGTGAGGAGTCAGGTATGGACCCTGGGCACCATCCCCACCACAGAGGATTGAGGCCCACCAGCTGGCCCCAGCCCCATCCCGGAGCTGCATTGTGAGGACCCAGGTCTGAGAGGAGGCGGGACAATTTCCTGCATCCCTCCACACTGCAGCCACTCTGAGAGACCAGACAAGATAAAAAAAAAAAAGGGGGGGGGGGAATCTAGCTTCTATTTTGCCATCTACTCCTAGATCCCTCTACTCACCTCTTGACCCCACAACCTCTCCTATCTTCTTGTCAGAGGCAATACCCAGAAGTAAAAGACTCTTAGGCTTCCCTATTTCCTCACCTATACTACTATAAGAAAGTTTACAAAGTCTCCAACGGTCTTACAGCATACAGTTGGTACTGTTTTATATATGCCCTTCTATCCTCTATTACCCGCTGGCATATATGAGGTTCTAGAGTATAGGTGATTTCATAAATCTGCTAACCCTATTTCACTCTCCTTCTGTCCCCTTACCTCCAATTCCCCAGTGACCTCTTATTGCCAAAGGGTCCAGCGGGTGCATTTATGATCTATATGTTGTATACACATTGCTGATTAATTCTAAATTTTGGCATAGGGATTTAGAGGTAACTCATAAGCTCAAAGTCTCCAGAATAGGATTTAACAAAACTTTTCATTTTATTTACTGTGCTAAATACTGATATTGGTATTGATTGTATTATGGTAACAAACATGATGTGATTGCTCTGCTCAAATACGTCCCGTGATGTGTCAGAACTGAGAACTTTCAAGAGTCATTACACATTCAAGGAGGACACCCCAGGAAGGTGCCACATCCAAAGAGCTCCAGATAATAGAAAGAAAGAGACCTGCAACAAACATTGCCCTGTCATCAGGCAAAGAATAGCATTAGTAACAATAAAAGAGTAGAAATGAGAAAATATACCAAAAACCAGACACAAAGATCATCACCACAGGGAAATTCAGAGAAAAGAGAATAAGGGCAAACTGAAATTCAAGCACCAGGACTCTTGGAGATGGTAACTAAAGCAGATCTAGTAAAATGGAAATCAGAACTCATCTCTGAGATCAAAACAGGAATACTGTCAACAGTGAAAGACATCATTAAAGAAGAGATCAGCGAGATGATAGAATCCAAGTTAGCAGAAGCAATGGAACCATTTAAACAGCTTCAAGCAGAGCTCCAGGGAATGATGAAGGAGAACAAAAGCTTGCAAAGTAGGATGAATGAAGCAGAGGACCAAATCTCAGACCTAGAGGACACCATAGCAGCCAATGAGCAGGAAAGATATAATCTATGGAAAAAGAGCAAGGGACCATGAGAAATCAATTCAACAGCTTCTAGATGACTCAAATAAAAATAATGTAAAACTGATTGGAGTCACTGAGGAAGCAGGTGACAGTGTAAAAGACATAAAAATACTGTTGTCAGAGATAGCAACAGAAAAATTCACAGGAAAAGAAATAGACATACAGATAAATGAGGCCTATCAGACTCCAAAACTCTATGACATACAAATATCTACACCTAGACATATAATTATCAAGTTTCCAGATGCACAACAAAAGAATGAAATACTGAAAGCAGTGAGAGAAAGGAAGAAAATCACCTACAAAGGGAAGCCCATTAGGATCACAGCAGACTTTTCAACACAAACACTCAATGCAAGGAGAGCCTGGAGGGAAGTATTTCAAGCATTGCAGGAAAACAACCTCCAACCTAGACTGTTGTATCCTGCAAAACTATCT
>PVIC010033794.1:0-19947 GCA_004025085.1 Thryonomys swinderianus | reverse complement strand
CCTGCCCTAGCCAAGCTCTTTGCTCATAAAATGAGCAGCCTGAGGCCCGACTTAACTTATGGAAGTTAGCAGGCCTGCTAGAACTTGCATGAAATAATGCTGGGTGAGGAGAATTTTCAAACTTGGCTATATGGTCCTGCACCACTGGTTATTCCTAAGGTGGCTTTAACCATTACTTCTAATAAGAGCAAGAAGTTTAGTTACTACTTTTTTAAATTGAATTCTTCACTGGTACATCTTATATACAGCTCACAACCACACTCAACATTGGGGAATTTGTACCAGTATATGACACAAGTTAATTCTCATTTTTACCCATATCCCTACCCACCCTACAACCTCCCACCCCCTATATACATGTGCTTTCTTTTTCTTTTCAAATCATATTTATTTTTTCCCCTTATTACTTTCCCTTACCACATTACTTTTTATAACTTGGTTTATTTATATGGATAGGGACAAGGGTTATTAGGAGCATGGGGCATGACCTTCATACTTATGGTTAGAAAGGATATTAACTTGAAATTCTTAGTTTTCATAGGTTCCATTGGTAATAATAACAGCCTTTATTAGAGATCCCTTTGTATGTAGCAGGCACTGTGCTAAGCTAAAATCTCATCAGAGGCTGATGTAGGGATTGTAGATACTGAAGCTTTAAACTATGGGCACCCTCTCTAAGAAAAATGTCATTTGATTCTTCCCAGAGTCTTGGAGAAGGGATAAAAGCTTATATTAATTAATATCAGTATAAAGTGACCTCTGCATCTTACTGCTTTCGACAATTCTGTGAACAGTACCTCTGAAAAGGGAAGAGATGAGTGAAGCGAAGGCATACAAAAAGGTGTCCAATATTGTGCAGTTTGTAAAATAAGTCTGCTCTCACAATCTTTTTTTCAGTTTTGCTCATCTCAGCTAGATTTCCTTTTCCAGTACCTCTTTATCCTTCCCTGGAAGTAAACTTCGTGTTGTCCTCTGAAGCAGGTGCAGAACTTAGCACTGGTACAATATTAGCAGAAGGCCAAGAGGTCTGATCCTAGCTGAGTTCCTACAAGGAATGTGTCTTCTGGGAACAGCAAAACAAGAGAAAAAGTAGATGAAGTAGACAATTTTGTACCTTCTAGTTCTGAGCGATGCACTGATTTCCGAACCATTTTTAATGTTCCATGAACAACAGTGACTTGAGAATGCATATTTTATGTTTTATAGTCCCCCCCCCCTTTTTGTGAGATAGGGTCTTGCTTTGTAGTTCAGGCTGGCCCTGAGCTCGCTATGTAACCCAGGCTAGCCTAGAAGTTACAGCAATCTGCCTGCCTCCCCTCCTCAGTGCTGGGATTGCAGGCATGAGCCACCACACCCAGCACTGTGGTGTGTGGTACTGATTGCTGGTGTGCATGAGCCACCACGCCCTGCACTGTGGTATGTGGTTACCAGGGAATGAATGTGGGACCTTGTGTTTGCAAGGCAGACACCTGAACCAATGAGCTAAATCCCTGGCCCCCAAGTATTATACTCTTTGACTTCCATTCCAGTCCCAGGGCATGTCTTCCTCTAACTCTCCTCTGTTCTTCTCACTCTCACTATACTGTATTCTGCCCCAAATTTCACTTAGATTAAGCTCTTGAAGCCCTCTTTTTTTTTTTTTTTGAGACAGGGTCTCGCTTTGTAGTTCAGGCTGGCCCTGAGCTCACTATGTAGCCGAGGCAAGCCTCGAACTCAGCAATCCTCCTGTCTCTGCCTCCCGAGTGCTGGGATGACAGGCGTGAGCCACCACGCCCGGCAGCCCTCTTTTTTTTTTTTTAAATAATAACTTGTCAGTATATTGGGAGCTTATAGGGTGGAATCTTTTTACTGAGTCTTTTTCTTCTCCCCTCCAGCACCCAGGTTTGGGCTGCACCCTGACAGTTTGTGAGTAGGCTTTTAGGAGGAATAGAAGGAGCAGAAAGACGAAGAGGAAGAAGGAAAGAGAGCTGTACTTTGTGAGCCTTGACACTTGCAATGTCTGCACATTTCTCATCTATCTACCATTGAGGATAACATAATTTGATTCTTATCTTCATTATCTGGCTTTTGAGGTATATAGAGAAAAGTATAGGCTGCTGCTTCAGCAATCCATCTTTCTTGGGCTTAGAGTGGCATAGAAGGAGTTGAAGACACTGCTGGCCGCTCTTTGGCCTTTATTTCTCAAGCCAGCTAAAGAAAAGCGGCCTTGTGGTATTTCCTATGGAGAGAAACTGATCGCAACTTCCAGGTCTCAGATCCGCTCCTTCACAACCTTTTCATCTGACATAAACATTAGTAATGTGCTGATTATAAAAAACAAAAAGAATTATAAGGAAAAATTCCTGCCCTTGCCACTCACTGGGGTCATGGGCTGTGTAGCTCCCTGAGTCATTTCGAGTGGTAGTCTGAGGAAGAGAGAAGCCGGGTCTAAAAGCTCAGATAAAATGCAGTAGTCTGTTAACATAGGCTGAGTATGAAACCAAAGGCTTCCTCACTGGAGCCTCTTGGTAAGAATGTATGCTTTCATTTGTATCCCTAACACCTACTGCGGGTTTTGATATAGCACAAGGGCTCAATATGTTTTATTGATGAAATGGATGGGAATTTGGAGTTTGTTTTTACCAGGGTTCAATAATTTATGTTTCAAAACCTGAATTTGCTATCTGAGATCATGTTTTCTACACAAAAAAGTTGAGGCAGACAAAAGAAAACTCTATAGTTAAAATAAATGACTTAGCCAGAAAAACTTTTAAAAACTATTGACTGTCTAGCTACCTGCAAATTGATAGGTTTTTTTGCAGTTTTTCCAGACTGAAGGAACTCATGATGACACGTGACACTTCTAGCCCAGATTTGGAATTGTGGTGTCTACTCTTAAATTTTACTAGTTGCCTATACGTCCTCATCTACACATTACAAACCTGCATTTATTTTTGATATGAATATTCTAATGCCTTTTCACACTTGAATCTAACATTCTCCAGTTTTGCTGAAATTAACCTTTGTTTGAGTAGTGAAAATTGCATATTGAGTAATAGTTCTCAAATTTTATACATTAAGAAACAAAATCTGAAGGATAAAGTGACTTTTTAAAGAAGAATGTATAGAGGGTTGCATACATGTATCTATAGGTCCCATGTCAATATATCTTACTTTGCAAGCTGAGCATGGGTGAAAAAGTGATTGGAGAGAGATGTGGTATTGTGAAATAGGAAATTATTTGTAGAACTCCTACTACAGGAACATTCATTCATGCAACATATACATAAGGAAGCTATTTCATCTCTGTATCTTTATTTGTTCATTTGTAAAATGATGATAGCAATAATACCTGCCCATAAGATTTTCAGAAAGAGTCAACAATATATATGAGATTGAACAGAGCTTGACATATAATTCATATACAACTATTACTGTTCTCAATAGTAATAATATCTGGTATCCAAATTACAGAAATTATAACACTCAATACCTAGCTCCAGGGACTTTGTAGTCTAATAAGGGAAGACAATTATATCAACAATCATGTGCCCGGAGGTGGAGAAAGACACAAACGAAACCGTGGTTAATTTTGCTTCAAGGAATTGAGTATGTATGAGATAGAAGATGAATTTAGGCCATTTTAGACAGAGAAAGTAGTTATTCCACTGTAGAAACAGCCTGGGATATTCAGGGGTTTGCTGAGGTAAAACTTAGCACACAGAAAGCTTTGCAGCTGGAGAGTAGGGAGGGGCCAGATCAGAGTGTTAAAGGATGAATCCCAGTATGCTGCCTTGAAAGTTGAGATTCACGGTGGTGTCATGAAGAAAAGAACTATCAGAAGAACTACTGGGGAGAAAATAAGATACTTAGAAGGCATTCAGCCCCAAAATTAATTAGGTGACTAGACATACCTATTGGGAAGTATTAGGCAATCATCCTCAATATTTTTATTTTTAAAAAGAGGTTCACAGATAGTATAATAATACAAACTTTCCAGAGTTGTCAGAAGAAAATTTAATTGGAAAAACACCTGGTCCAGTGACTTGCCCATATTAGATGGGAGCTATTATTATTTCTCTTACCTCTCTGCTCCCTCCTTCCCTTCTGTTTTGTATTTCCTCCCCTTGAAAAGAGCTGGACTAAGGAAGAGGCCCTGAAAAGGGGCCTTGGTTGAGTGTGACTTTCTGACCTGCCGTGAAAATGAGCCAGGTATGGGCCAGAAACCCTGGAAACATGGCTCCCGCTCTATGGATTCAGCTCCAGGGGGATTTTACCCAATACCTGCCTGGAAGGCTGTCTCAAGGGGTTCATCACTCTTCTTAGAGAGTCTGGGAGACTGAGAAACCCTTTCTTAAGTCTCTCTGCTGCAGGACACAGTATTTGCAATTCATCTTCAATTCCTCCTTGTTATCCACGCACTTCCTTATCTTCACTTCCTTCCCTTATTTCTCGCTACAAAATACATCTAGCTCCAATCCCTTTTGCTCTTAGCCTCCTCCCTGAGAACACACAGCGTCCTTGATGTCTGCGCTGGTGTCACACGTTACTATGGGTAGCTAGGAGGGGAAATACTGCTTCTAGTTGCCAGCTTTATCCTCTCCCCTCTCCTCATTCCTGTTTTCCTGTGTAGCTCCCTGCCCCGATCCTCGCGCCACTTTCCTCCTCCCCTAGAGAGTTGGCATAAACCGGATAGGTGATGAAGCCGTTTTCTGGGACGAGCAAGGAACCGAAATTTCTTCCGATTGTGCCTACTGCTGCTGGAGACCTAGACCGCCACCAGGGGCGAGACCGGCTCTCTCCGCCCAGGGCCCCGCCCCGCCCCGCTGCCTTTCTTCTCCCTCCTCCTTTTTAGCCCCACCCTTCTCCGCCTCTTCCTAGTTTGCTTTCTCCTTCTGCGGCCCCAGGTCCCTTTTAAGGAACTCCACCCTAGGTGGAGTCCTCACCGTTGCCACACCTCTCGTCTGGTACTGCCGGGGCGGAGAAAGACGAAATCACTCCACCCACTCAGGTTGCCTAGAGAGCGTTTCACGTTCTGACCTGCACGGGTTTCGAGGTCCCCAGTGGGACAGCGAGGAGCCTCCAAGAAACCCCGCCCAGGAGGACCCGCAAAGAGTTGCTGCTGTTTTTCCTTGAAGCTCTTGCCCTGGGCTGGTGTTCTCCTAAGTGTATCGACCAATCATCGGCATTTTCTCCTCCTTTCTTTCCTTTTAGGAAAGAGCTGGGGTGTGGGGCTGCAACCGCGGCGCTGGAGGGATCCTCCTGTGCTATCTCGTCCTGGGTTCCTCAAGAGTGTTTTCAGATTCTGGGCGGTTTTCTTAGCCCCTACCTCGGTCCTTCTTTTCAAGGGTGTGCGGAGTTCAGAGGCTGGGTGGAGAGTGGGTCTGGCCGGAACGGAACTGGTAAAGGTAAAAGGGGAACGGATGAGCTTCAGCGTTGGCCTCTTCAGCCCAGCGAACCCACTTTATTTTTAGCTGACTTCAGGGGGAGCATTCTTTTTAGGAACTAGGCTCCGCCGGCCCCAATTTTTGGATTGGATGATAGAGAGCTTTGTTTTTCTTGTTCTGAGGGTGGCCCAGCTGAGTCTGAAGATACTCCCTCTCTTCTTCCCTATCTTCTAGCTGGAAGAAAAAGGGGAGGTGGGGGGCCGCGAAAGAGAAAGCGGGAGAACGAAGCCTGGCACCCTGTCAGACAGGGGCGGGTGTGAGTGGAACAGCTGTTTTGCGATCAGCTCAGGAGTATGAGCCTTCAGGAGAACGGCATGAGCTTCAGACACTTCAAGAGTCCTCAGCTAGAGACAAGGGCGGTAAGTGACACCGAGATTAGAACCCACCCACTCTCATCTCGGTTTAGGTTACCTCCCCCACCCCCACACACACCACACCCACCTACTTATCTTTGCATTTTAGCGAGGGGAGGAGGGAGCGGAAGTGTAAAAACACTGAGATCAAATCAAAGTCGGAAAAAATGACTTCGTTAAAGATTGAGCGAAACGGGAGGGAGCACTTTTGAGGAGGCTTTTTCAAGAAGTGAAAGAGGTCAAAAATGGATTTGTTTAGTTTAGTCTGCCCTGGCCCAGCGCTATCAATCCTTCAACTGTGAGATTTGTCTCTGACTTAACCCCACACAGTCAAAGTCGTAGCCAGGGAAGGAGATGCAGAAGGCCAGCCACTTCAGAGAACTGGCGAGAATTTAGAGATGCTTCTAGAAAGAGGGAGGAGGGACAGTTGGGAGCCTAGGTTAGGACTACGAGCTCCTGGAAGGAACTGCAGGAAAGAGCTGCTTTGGGTTTACCAGTGTTTAAGGAGGAGGAGCTTAGTTTGGTTAGAAGGGGAAACCCAATCCTAAGCCCTGCCCAGGCCCTTAAGACCTGGCCGAGGCTGTCAGTTCTCTGTGTAGGTGGAAGATGGGGGAGAATTACTGAGATTGCTGGAGGTGGTGGACTTATTCAACCTCTTGTTTAAGTTGTCTTTTTTGGACTTTGAGAATTTGAGGGAAAATAAATCACAACCACACAGATGGCAAAAGGAATGTCTTATTTCCTTTGGTATTGTATTCATTGTGAAGAAAAACAATTATTAAGCACTTTTCTATTATCCAATGTAATAATGACTGGGCAAGGAGAATAATCTCCAAGTTTGGATTTTAAACTGGTGGAGACTGTAATGATTTGGGTTAACGCAAAGATTTGTTTTGAAACTCTTATTATCAGCAATAATTACCCTGGGCACTGCCTCTCTCTATCTATAGAAAACAGATTAATGAGTTTATCTTAAAGGATATTTGGGGAGCTGAACTACCATAATGTATTTGAGAGTCTGCTGCTTCTCATAATCTTAGTGGCACTTCCTTTTCCTGCTCAATTTGGAACTCTTTTTCTGGAGCACTACTGATAGAAGTAGTACTCCGATGTCCTTAAACTGCCTTCCAGGTGAAATGAAAGGAGACCTGGAAGAAAAGAATTATCTTGTCCAAAAGCTGAGATGCAAGGGCATAGGCTTTATTTGCTTCTAATACAACATTTTCCCCAGGGGACTTAGTCACCTCTAATAAAAAAGCCACGAACCTGCTTTTTTGTCTAATTGTTTGGACAACTGAAGCAGGAGGATATAACCAACAGGATCTTTGTAAAAGAGAAACCAGTGAATGACTCTTACATGACCTCATCCCATTCTTCAGAGTATTGAGAGAAACTTTATGACAGCAATGCTAATCTTTGGTAACTGTTGAGGACTCAGAGAATGGAATGGGAGCAGTGTCTCCAGATTAGCTTAAAGGGCAGACAGGCAGACAATATACAGAAATATAACTTCAAAATAGAAATGACTTATGTGAACAGTCCATTCTCAAGATTAAGTTAATGTCTCTACTTTCAGAGCCTTAGGGAACTAAAGCTATTTCTTGCTTAGGCTTTGAGCATACATTGGAAAGAAGGGGAGGGGAGAGCTAGATCCCTATCACCGCCTTCATTTCTAGTATGTGCATTTCCAAGATGGGGCCCTTAGTGCTCTGACTGCCTGAATTCCATAAACTGAGGTATCAAGCATAGTCTAGTTATCAATTACGTTTTGAGGTTGTTTGTGTCTGGTAATTGGAATCATCAACCACTCATCTGTTCTCATTCTGGCAGGGACATTATTATTGTTTGATACATTCATATGTTGGCCTTTGTCCTGAGTCATTTGTACTTACAATCTTGCTTAATTAGTTAAATTCAGAGAAGGTAGCCTTTGGATATATAATTCATTTAGCAAATACGTTTTGACACGCCATGTACCAGACATAAGAAATATTTTAACTGTAATTTTCTAATGTAGGTATCATTTTTTATACTCCCGTCTAAATCCTAGTCTTTCTTAGAGACCTACTTTTTCTCTGACCTCTACACTAAGTCTTTATCACTTCAACTCTTTTTTTGAGACAGGGTCTCCCTTTGTAGTTCAGGCTGGCCCCATGTAGCCCAGGCAAGTCTTGAACTCAGTAATCCTCCTACCTCTGCTTCCCAAGTGCTGGGATTACAGGCGTGAGCCACTATGCATGGTGTTGTAGTATGTGGCACTGATTGCTGGTGGGCGTGAGTCACCACACCCAGTATTGTTGTATGTGGTTACTGGGGAGCAAACTAGGGACCTTGCGCATGCCAGGGAGGTGCTGGAACCACTCAGCTAAATCTCCGGCCCACTTCAACTCTTCTTTAGAAATCATTATCTGTTCTACTTAGTTAATACCTACAATGAAGAAACTGCTTATTTTCATTTTTTTCCTGAACAATATTTATAATATTCCTTTTATCCTAAATCCCAATTTAAATGTCACTTGTATTAAACCTTCCTTGATCCTTGCATTTAGAAATACTCTTCTGAGTGTATCAGTTTTTCTATATTTTCTGGAAATTGTATTACTCTGTGTCCTGCATATACTGTAGTTAGTTGTCTACCTTTTTTCAGGCTGAGAGGTTCTTCATGACATCTAATTCCACTGTATCTTTGCAATGCTTATCTGATTGCTTTTCCATGTAAATATTGGTATACTAAGGGTGATCAGTCTTCTCCTTAGAGAGAGGAACTGCAAAGGTAAAGAAAGAAAAACAGCAGAGACTGGCATAATTTCAAAGTACATGGGGGGCTGGGAGGTTAGTGCCTAGAATGGGCAAAGACAAAGACACTGAGCTAGTTATTATTTATTGAGTACACACAATAATTGAATGGAATACCAGGTGACTGACTTAGGAGGCAGTGGTAATCCTACATTGACGTCAATCTTTCATCAATGAGGATTTTACCTTGATAAAGGCCCCAAGGAGAGGTTTCTTATATTAGTAGGTGGGACAAGAAGGAAAGTAATAAAAAGTTGTCCTTCCCCCAGGTGAAACTTTTCTCATTTTTTATCAGTATTCAGTCTTCAGCTGATGTACTCTTGCCCTTGAGTGCCACAGTATCTTGGGACCACTGAGGCCTCAACTTGTGACCTGAAGCTAAACAGTTATGTTTCCGCATGCCATAGCTGGCTCCCAGGCTAGGTGACATTGGACCTTAGACAGCTACAGTCATACTTTAATTATGAAAAGATTTCCCCCAAAATGTAGAATGACTCTTGATAGCACACTTTTTGTAGATTATCTTCTAGGATCTTAATACCATGTTTTTGTAAATAAAGAAGAATCATATTGGGAGGATCTAAATGATTGTCTAGTAAAATTGACATCTAATTCCTAAGTAGATTGTGAACACGGTAGTAATGTTGTAGTGTTGAGTTCGTTTGTTGACTGAAAAACATGTGCAACTGTTTGGCTTTATTTCTGATTTTTATATACTTATGTTTTTTGTTACACTTTCAAATTAGGGAATAAGATTTACAATCATTTATTATCCTCACCTTAGCTTTGTTATCTACCTTCTATTTCCAGAATAATATGATGATTTAGCTAAGTAAAGCATTGAATCCAGTTCTTGACACATTAATTTAGATCAGTGGAACAATTAGGCTATAGAACAAATTATGCTTATGTATGTATTTTGATTCTTTGGCAGTTTTTTTTTTTTTGGTACAGTGTCTCAGTTTGTAGCTCAGGATGACCTTGAACTCACTATGTAGCCCAGGCCAGCCTAGAACTTGCTCATATTCTCCTGCCTCTGCCCCACCTCCACCCAGAACTGGCATTAAAAATGAGAACCACCATGCCTGGCTAAAACTCATTTTAAAATGTATTTTAAATTAGTAATGTATTCCACATTGCTCAAAACCCTTCATAAGGGTACACAGTGAAAACTCCCACCTATCTTTGTTCTGTAGTCACCCATTTTGCCTCACAAGTGGCAACAGGAGTTATTATTAGTCTTATTATGAATCTTTCCAGGGATATGCAATGCATATCAATTAATAAGTACTATATCTTGTGTCTCTTCCCTTTTATACACAGATGCTAATATAGTCTGCACATGGTTCTATAATCTGTTTTATTTACTTAAAAATATACTTTGAAGATATTTCCATATGCAAGGGAGGATCAAAAACTGATAGATGTTTAAATTTTAAAAATTATTTTGTAGTACAGACACATTACTATTAATTTTCCCTTCAAAGTACTTTTCTTTGAGTGTACTTATTCCCTTCTTGCCACTTTCTGAACTTCATTGCTATTTGAATTGATTTAAGATACATACGGAGGGCCGGAGATTTAGCTCAGTGGTTCCAGCGCCTGCCTCGCAAGCACAAGGTCCTGAGTTTGATCCCCGGTAACCACATACAATGCTGGGCATGGTGACTCACGCCCACCAGCAATCAATGTCACATGCCACAGTGCCGGGTGTGGTGGCTCACGCCTGTAATCCCAGCACTCGGGAGGCAGAGATAGGACGATTGCTGAGTTCGAGGCTTGCCTGGGCTCCATAGTGAGCTCAGGGCCAACCTGAACTACAAAGTGAGACTCTGTCTCAAAAAAAAAAAATACAGAAATTTGTATCAAATAAAATCATTATAGTTTGTCCTGACCCACCCGATTCACCAGATCTTATCATATATTTCAGGCTGTAGCCTGAAATATGTAGCCCAAGCTGTTCTCATAGTCACAATTCTCCCCAGTGGAATTATAGGCAGGCATCATCACATCTGGCGCAGGACTGGGTTCCTTAAACAACAGAAAATTACTTATTTACAGTTCTGAAGGTTGGAATGCTGAGGCCAGGGTGTCAGCATGGCCAGGTTACTGTAGGGCTTGTTATGGTTTGTGTCTAGATGTCCCCCAAAGCCTCAAGTAGTCCTAAGTGGGGCTTTTCACAGGTGGCTGGGTCTGAATGTGTGGTGCCGGGTTCAAGGGTTTGTGATTACTAAATCAGTGCACTGATTGATTTGGCATAGTTCTGGCTGGGATTAAGAGAGTGAGTGCTACACCTATCCTAGGGCAGCTAGTCTGTATAAAATATAAAGGAGGGACAGAAGGCTAATGAACCCTCACTCGACTGCTTGCCATAGACTTTCTCCTCTGTTACGGCCCTTGGCCATGCCAGTCTGCCTTGGAGCCAGCCAAGTGTGCACTGAAACCTCTGCAAACTGTGAACCAAAATAAACTTTTCCTCCCTTAACTTTGGGTATTGGGTGTCTTGTGTCAGTAATAAGAAAAATAAGACAGAATTTGGTATCAGAGAAGTGGGGTCATCACTATGATTGTACTTGACCATATGATCAGGCACCTATGGGGCTGATTTGTAGCAAGTTTTGAAAAGATCAAGAGATGTCAGTTGAAGAAGCAGCCTTGGGAAGCTTCCAGCTGTACTTGATGGGAGATTCTGGTCAGAGCTCAGAAGACCGTGCTAGTAAAGACTAAGTTCAGGAGATTTTTGATAAGAAGAAGAAATTCATTGGCTGTTGGATTCTAGATGATGTACATTGTGCCTTAGTAGAAAGTTTGTCTGCATTTTGCTGATGTCCAGAAACTTTGCCTTACACTGAGATTAAGGGCAGTGAACTAGTCAATCTTGCAGAAGAAATGTTAAGGCAGTCTAATGTTGAGGCTGTGGTATGGCTATGGTTGGGGGCTTTTACCCAGGTTTATATTGACAGTCAATAACAAAGAGCCCAACACAGTGTCTTAAAATGTTGTGAGTTTGGCTGAAAAGGAACTACAATAAAGCTACAGTCTGCAAAGATGGAACAGAAGAGAATTGGTTGTTGAAAAAATTGGCAAGAAAAAAATCAAATTTTCCAGAAGAAGACAGCAGAAAAAGTGGCCTGAGGACATCACAAGAACTAGCAGGACTTCAGCCTTTGCAGCCTCAGAGTTGCAAAGGTGAGAGACTTTAGTTTGAGAAGAGAGTCACAGAATACCATATTCCGGAATTACAGCAGTCTAGAGAATTTGTTCCTCGGGTTTGGATTCAAAACCCTACAGCCAACAGAGAAGGAAAGCTGGCTACTCTCCAGTTGGTGGCAACCCTGGTATCATCCATGTGATAGTGGTTTTAGGTGCATGGAGAGTGGAAGAGTTGTAGAGTCAGGAAGGCTTCCTTCAAGATTTTTGCAAAAGGCCTGGGATTCCAGACAATGTTACCTTTGAAAGGGTAGTGTGTGAGTGAAGCTGTGAGTCTGAAGCCAAATTTGCAGTGGAGACCCCAGAAGTCTGAAGAAGCCAGGAATGTGAATCCTCTGAGGAAAACCGCAGGAAGGAGCAGAGCTGGCCCAGGAGAAACCGTAGGAGCTACACCCACAGGAAGTGCCATAGAGGCAGAGGTGCTCAAGCCCTTTGGAGTTCACATATTGTCACAGATTGCCTTGGATGCAAGGCATGGAAATAAAGGACTTAATGTTTGCTCTGATGGATTTTTGTTCTGCTTTGGCCTCATTGTCTTCTATTCTCCTACCCTGTGGAATGAAATGTCTGTCTTGTGCCATTGAATGTTGGAAGTGTTTTAACTTTTTTTTTTCATTTCTACAGTGGCCTACAGCTGAGTTTGGCTTAAATCTCAAAAGAGACTTTGGACTTGAACTTTTTAGTGATGCTGAAACTGTTGGGAGTTTGGCAGCTCTTAGAAATGGACTAAATGGCTTTTATATAGAGGGATATAGATGAGTTTTGGGAGCACCCTGGGCAGAATATTATGGTTTGTATCTAGATGTTCACCCAAAGCCTCATGAACTTATAGGTGGGGCTTTTCACAGGTGGCTGGATCTAGAGCACATGTTGCTGGGATCAAGGGTATGTGATTACTGAATGAGTCCACTGATTGGTTTGGTGTAATTCTGGTTGTGATTAAGAGTATGAGTGCTACACCCATCCTAGGGCAAGTAGCTGTGGGAAATAGGGGAAAGGAATGTAGCTAGAACCTTTGCATTAGTTTGTAATCTCCTTTGAGTTGAGGCATATAGCAAAATAATAATTAGGCAGAAATGAAACTTAGAGAAACTGAACTATGCTACTTGCCTTGATCTATACTACTCTGAGTAGCAAAAGACCCCAGGCCCCAGCCTGCCACTTTTATTCAGCACCTCTAGAGTTAAAAAAATGTTAAGAAGGACTCTGGGGGCAGGGCAGACACCTGCAATGGAGTAGCCCCACCCTGAAGCATCACAGCATGTGGGAGACCAGAGTCCTTGTAGTTACCAGAGGTGAAGGTTGAGTCCAAAGTATAGGCAGGCAGGGAGGAAGGACGTTCAATTTTGACCATCCAGTTATTTCTCCCAAACACTATTCTGTGCAACACAGTTAAGTCCAAAGTCTGACTGCAGGAGGCCTGGTCAATTTTGACCTTCCAATTATTTCTCCCAAACGGGAATTTTCTAACATAGTTAAGTTCAAAGTCCACCTGCAGGCAGGAAGCCCTGGTCAGTTTCAACCTTCCAATTATTTTTCCCAAACAGTATTGTTCCCAACAGGTAGCCTGTGTAAAATATAAAGGAGGGACAGAAGGGTAATGAGTACTCACCTGACTGCTTGCTGTAGGCTATTTCTCCTTAGTGATGCCCCTCTGCAATGCCACCCTGCCTTGGAGCCAGCCAATTTATGGACCGAAAACTGTACAAACTGTGAGCCAAAAGAAACTTTTCCTCCCTTAACTTTGGGTGTTATTTTGTCTGAGCCATGAGAAGACAGCTCTTCTCATTTCCAGATGGTTGCCTTCTTGATAAATGCTCATGTGATCTTTGCACAACTGGAGAAAGAGACAAGAGAGACAGCGAGCCATCTCTGATGTTTCCTTTTATAAAGATACTAATTCTATCAAATCAAAGCTGTACCCTTGTTTTCATTTAACCTAATTACTTCCATAAAGGACCTTTCTCCAAATAACCATTGATTGGGGTGAAGGCTTCAACATGTGGAATGTGGAACAAGCACAGTTCAATCCATAGCAATATGCCAATTTGCCCAGTCATATACTTTTAAAAATTGACTGATTTTCCATATTTCACAATTAAATTTTAGCTAAAACTGTAGAAACCTAGTTTCTTTTGAATAATCAGAAGATACAGAGTCAGTATTCCTTTCTGACAACAGTTCCTTGGAGTTAATGAACTACTCTCTCTTTCTCCTTTAGAAAGAAGATATGGTCTTAGGTTCACTGTGTTCCTCATCTGGCCTAGACAGTATTAACTTGTGTACCCCTTGTAGATACTGGGTTTTGGCACCTGTATGAGATACTGGCAAATACATAGAATGGTCTAGTAACGTCTAGTTCTGTCTTGATTACTTTTGTTTGCTCTTTTGTGAGGCTTGGTGTCAGGATATTTTCCTTAGAACACATTTTTTATTATTTCGCTCTCCTTTGCACAGTCTTACTGGCTATCTACAAAATTCTAGGCATCATAATAGAAGCTGGGCTTATAGTGGTAAATAGCTTAGGTGAGGCTCTTTGCCTTGATAGTGTACTTTAATTGTGATTTGCATTTTCTTTCTGTCTCTTCTTAAAACATTATTAATAATGTTTGAAAATTCTTAATAATCCACCTGAGGAAAAATCATTCTTTTTGAAGGTTTTTTTTTTTTTTTAACTATTTCATTCTCAAACTCCTCCCATGCTCTCAACATCAACATCATTTGTTATGGTTTGGCTTTTGAGACAGTCTCCTAATTCAGGCTGGCTTTGAACTCACTCTGTAGTCCAGGCTGGCCTTAATTTGGTGGCAATCTTACTGTCTCTGCCTTCCAAGGTCTGGGACTACAGGCGTGTGCCACAACTACCTATCATCTGTTATTTGATTGCTATTGTTTTATGCATGGTTTTTGTTCAACAACATGTACCTAGGATCCCAAACTCAAGTCTCTGTAGGCCTCCTAGTAAAATGACAGAAGCGTGCCTTCTAAAGGGGGCAGTTACTAATCACGTCTAGCACAATTTTTTTTAATACCAATGTTAACTAGTTTTTAAAGTCTTCAAACTATTTTTAGAAAAAAATAGATATTTTTTTAAAAATGAGATTTCTTACTTTTAAAAACTTGTTAAACAACTGTATTTTAAGTTTTAGCATCACTAATGAACCAGACTAGTTTCTCCAAGGGGCTGTCAGTTTTCTTTATCTGACCTAGACTAAAAATTCCTTGGGGATAGGGCCAGAGATTTAGCTCAGTGGTTCTGGCATCCTGGTAACCAAATACAGTGCTGGGCGTGGTGACTCACACTCACTAGCAATCAACCAGCAATCAGCACCACATTACCACATACCACAGTGCTGGGCGTGGTGACTCACGCCTGTCATCCCAGCACTCAGGAGGCAGAGGCAGGAGGATTGCTGAGTTCCAGGCTTGCCTGGGCTACATGGTGAGCTCAGGGCCAGCCTGAACTACAAAGTGAAACCCTATCTCAAAAAAAATTTTTTTCTTGGGGATAGAGAGCAAGAACTTTATTGTTTTCTGAATGATATTAAGTGCTCGTCTCACAGATTATTTACTATAGTTGGTTATTTAGTAGATCCTTTGAAAAGACTTAATTATCATCACAAATTTAAGTTGACCACAATCTCCTGTAGAAAATACAGTATTTCTTCTTTCTCCAGATACCTAACATACTTTAGGAGACAGTTATCCAGATAGTCTTCTTTTCTATTTGCCAAAGTAACCATCCAAATTCATCTCTCTCGATTCATTTAAAAAAAAAATCTGATCCTTTATTTCTCTCATTTCTGTTATTCTAATTTGCCTTGAAATACAAACTCTCAGAGAGGTACATTATTCTCAGAAATGCCTCCACAATGCTGAGTATATTTTTAAATTTTATTATTTGAGACTACTCATTTCATTAGTTTCTTTATATACTGTCAATGATGTAGTTGCTTCATGTTGAATTAGAGTGAAAATACATTCATTTTTCTTGTTTTTTAAAAAGCTCTGATAAATGTACATACTAGTTGGTGCTCAACAAATAAAAAGGTGCCTAAGTTAAGTAAATAGGACACAAATGTGTAAATACCATATTATTTCTCTAGTGTGAGAAACTGAGGGTGTAAATGAGGTCCAAAATATATGGAAGGTATTGTGAAATAAGAAGAAAATGTTCAAAGGGAAAGAGGAATGAGGGGGGGAGTGGAAAGCAAAGAAAAGAAAGAAAAATATTTGATAGTTAAAAGGGAAAAAAACAGCTTATGATATGGGGGGGTGGGGTGTTGTAGGAAGAGCAGGGGAATGGGAAAAATAACAATCAAGAAATATGTACAGGTGCAAATTCTCAATGAGGAATGTGATCATAATGTCTAAATAAAATGTACCAATAAACTCTTTATTTAAAAAAGAATAAAAACATGCCCTCTTAATTCCTTGTACTTAGATCCAAGAATGGATGTGTAGCTTAAGTAATGAGTAGAAATGCTATACAAGAGGCAAAGTTTCTGCCCTTAAGCAGTGATTGTACCAAATGTGGATGCAGATTACAGTGTTGTTTAAAATTAGGAATGCTTTCATAGAATGATGTTGTAAGGTGTTTGCATGACATTTTACATTACGTGGAAGAGCAATGAATGTTTGTTACTTAGACCTATTGTCCTTTTCTTCACTAATGCCCAAGTGCCATACTCAAACTGTGATTTCTGGAGGTTTTCTTTTGTGATAGACATCACAATTTGTGGGAATCCTTTAATACACTTTGCAGATGTTCAATCACAAAGCTTATTGTGAAGGTATAAGGTTACCTTCATTATTGTTATTTTCCACTTTACCAAACTATTCCAAAGTGCACTGTTATTGAAAGTGCTTTAAAGGAGAAATGGTACTATGGCATTGAACAACAAACTTGTATTCGAATCACATCAGCCACCAATTTTATGTGACTTTGGGATGACTGAATCACTTTGACCCTGTATTTCCTTAGGTGTATAATGCCATTATTAGTATAACCTATTTTATAGGATGATTTTAAATATTAAATGTGTACTATTATAAATGCAGAAGAATGGAAAGGTATTGTTTCTAATATTTACCTAAAATTAATTCATTGAGATGGAGCAAAGG
This sequence comes from Thryonomys swinderianus, assembly GCA_004025085.1. NCBI lineage: Eukaryota > Metazoa > Chordata > Mammalia > Rodentia > Thryonomyidae > Thryonomys > Thryonomys swinderianus. The sequence goes on along the minus strand of PVIC010033794.1, from coordinate 3,038 downwards.
AGTTGAGGTACAAATAAAACAAGATTTTTCATTAACTGAAAATCACTGAAGCTAGGAATAGGTATGTTGATCTTGCCTCTATTTTTTAAATGGATTTTAAATTATACATAATTTTTAAAGGCCACCGGAGACTCACATTTACCTCACAGTTTGTGAAGAGCTTAATTAGCCTTCTTGGCATCAATCTCACATGTTAAGCAGACACTTTGTATGATTGTTGTGAATTTTTCATCTATTTTCTTATTTTTAGCCATAGAATGTGAAGCCAGAAGGGACTTTAGAAAAGCTAAATAGATTGAGTAATTTTGTAACAGATAACAGTGGAGTCTGGCACAGAATCCAGGCCTCACAGCTTCTACTTAAATGATTCTTCCCATTTTTATACCGCCTTGTTTAAGTATAACATTTCTAGTATAATCTCTCCCAGCTTATTGCATATAAGATTTGTTATTGCTTAAAATCGTTCTCTCTTTGAAGGGATCTCTGGAAGGGGCTGGTTCTAGAAATATGAAGTTATATTGGTGCAATACTTTAAAGTGTGTTCTTTGACCTGATCCTCGCAGGAGTTCTATGATGTAAATAAGGAGCTATTTCATTTCTACACTAAGTGAGAGGGCTTGCCCGAGTTCAGCCAATAATTTGGTGATTAAACTAGAACTCCACTTGTATTACTAGTGCTAGAATTTTATAATTAACCTTAGCTTTTATATTTTCCACAATGAGTCATCTTAGTGTCTAGCATATTCCAAGGTGATTTTCATACATATTTTTTTTTTGTGGAAAAGAAAATAGGGTTTAATATTAGAATCTGAGGAGAGGACAAGTATGTGAAAGCACTGGAGGTTATGAAGATGATACTGTAGAATATATATTAATGGAATAATGGTGATAAATACATCAAAAAGAATAAAGTAGGTACTGTTACTCAATCTGACATGCTTAACCTGAGGCCCACAGTCTTTTTACCCCTTTTTATTTTAATATTTTAATAAAAATATATAAATTGAAAGTAGTAAAGTAGTAACTATATCATATTTTTTGTCGATAGTTTAAGATAATTCCTCTTTACTTATTATGGCCCAGGCAAGCCAAATAATTGGACATACTTCCAAATGGTTTTGGATCTTAAAAATAGAGCTGTGTTAATATTTGTATCTTTTGGGGTGGAGATTTAGCTCAGTGGTTCCGGCACCTGCCTCACAAGTGCAAGAACCTGAGTTCAATCCCGGTAACCATGTACAATGCTGGGCGTGATGACTCACACCCACCAGCCATCAATACCACATATCACAATGCCGGGCATGGTGGCTCACGCCTGTAATCCCAGCACTTGGGAGGCAGAGACAGGAGGATTGCTGAGTTGGAGGCCTGCCTGAGCTACATAGTGAGCTCAGGGCCAGCCTGAACTACAAAGTGAGACCCTGTCTCAAAAAAAAAAAAAATTTGTATCTTTTGTGTATGATTTTTCTGACAGGAGCAGTTCTAAGCACTTATGTAAATATTTTACAATTACATCTTTACAGGAATTTATATATATATTGTGATTGGTCTTCTTGACAACCATTTAAAAGGACAAGGCCAAACCAATATATCTCCATTTTGGAGCTCAAAAAACTAAGGCATAGAACATTTAAATAAGTATTTTTGTGCTAATAAGTACTGTCCTCTTAAATGTCTGTACTTCTTAGCATTTCAGATGGCCTCCACTTTCTTTTATCATTTCAGGTAAGCTACAAAATGAAAAACTGGAGGGTTTTTCTGTATTTTTTTTTTTTGCTTTGTTTTTGCCTTGGGTCACTTCTGAGTGTCTGCTCTAGATTTTACACTAGCTGTCTCAGTTACCCACAGGCGTTTGTGTATATTGAAATTCTTGGGTAGGAAAGTCAAGCAGCTATCTGCTGATATGCTATAACTGGTATGTAAGACTGGGTCTTCCAGTGATGTTTATCGTGATAGCTGTGATCTTGTTTGGTACAAATTGGAAAAACTGGAGGCTCTTACAATATCCTATTGTTAAGTAGTTTGTCTGTAGCAACATTTTATCCTATTCTATGGGACAGGCTTCAAGCAAAAGGTGGGAGTCCCACTGGTATCTAGGTCAAAGAGCATTATAACTTCATTATAGTAATATATTTCCAAACTGCTGAGGTTCAAATCTCTTCTCTGCCATTTACTAGCTGGGTGATTTGAGCATAAGCTACTGTTACTTTATCATTCTCTGCCTCATATTTAAAATGGAGAAAACTGGGAGTGGTTTTTAGTAGTATAGCACTGGCCTTACATGTATGTACTCTTGGGTCCAATGCCCAAAAGATCAAAAAATAAGCAAGATAAAGCAAATAAAGTAATAAATAATGGTATTTACTGCTAGGGTTGTTAGGCTCAAAGGATATGTACATATATATATATATATATATATATATATATATATATAAAATACGTATAATATATATATATGGAATAAAAACACAGGTAACACTTTTTCTTAAAAAAGATCTATAATCTCAAAGCCCTATAACATTAGTTTTCATTTTATCATAGTTTTAACATCTCTTACTGACCAGAAGATGTAGGTGAATTATACCTAGTTAAGATCTTTCTAAATGATTATTTTGCCATCTTTAAACCTATTTTTTCAGCAGTTTTTCAGAAAGGTGGTATTAACAGTATTTAGGTCATTAAAATGCAGTGAGGACACACAATAATTTGAATCAGAGGACAAAAATTCCAGTTCTGATTCTAGCATTTCTACATTGTGCATTCCTGAGCCTCAAAACAAGTGCTCTAGGAGATGGAAATTCTATGAAAACTGTCTCCCTTATTGTAATGTGGATGGAAATGAAGGGTTATTATTTGCATTGTCCAAATACTCTATCAGTCTATCATATTAACTCACTAGGTCCTTAAATCCATGAACCTTTCCCAATGCCCTGCTTTCTTTTTAGTTATGAACTTTAATAGCCCTGCTTTTCTTCACTCTGAAAGATCTCACTTCATCTGCAGGCATGTCTTTTTCCCCTTCCAAACTGGTTGAAGGA
>PVIC010033793.1:0-19938 GCA_004025085.1 Thryonomys swinderianus | reverse complement strand
CTGAAGAGCTCAGGTGGCTCCGCCCCTGTAGTGCTGCCAGTCTTCGTAGTGCCCACGGCTTCTCTCTGGGGCCAGCTCTGCTTCCCTTGGAGTTTTCCTCAGCTGATTTATGTTCTTGGCTTCAGTCAATGTTGGGGGTCTCCGCTGTACCTATGGCTTTGCACACGCCCCTCTTCTGAGATCTGGGGGGAGGCCTTTGGGACCCCACAACTCTTGCACTCTGCATGCACCTAAAACCAGTGCCGTGTGCATGACACCAAGATCTGCTGCCAACTGGAGCGGTAGCCAGGCCTCCTCCTCTCTTGGCTGTAAGTAGGGGTCCAGTGCCTCTAACCAAATCCTGAGGAACACCTTCCCTAGGCTGCTCCCATTCTGAGCTCTGGGTTCTTCTTTTTTTTTTTTTTTGTAAGCAAAGTCTTTTACCTTTGCAACTCTGAGGCTGCAGAGGCTGGAGTCCTGCTGGTTTTTGTGAAGTCCTCAGGCCATCTTTTCTGTTTTCTCCTAAAATAGTTGACCTTTCGTACTCGTCCTTTTAGTGACTAATTTCTCCTTTGTTCCATCTTTGCAAGCTAAAACTTTACTGGATATTCCTTTCTGGCCAAACTCAAAACATTTTAGATCATTGTGCTGGACACTTTGCTCTTGATTCACAACATAAATCTGGCTACAGTAATCCCAGCACTCGGGAGGCAGAGACAGGAGGATTGCTGAGTTCGAGGCTTGCCTGGGATACATAGTGAGCTCAGGGCCAGCCTGAACTACAAAGCAAGACCCTGTCTCCAAAAAACAAAAAACAAAAAATTTAAATCTGGCTACACACCCACAATAGTAGCCACATGACTGCCCCAACTCAAGCAAAGTCTCTGGACAGGGGCAAAACACAGAAAACTTTCTGCCAACCCTTAACACACGTCGTCCGGAGTCCAGCAGCCAATGCAGTCCTTCTTCCCAGCAGAAACCTCCCAAGCCTGGGCTTTATGGCATCATTTCTGTCAGCATTCTGGTCTTCTGAGCTCCGACCAGAATCTCCCATCAAGTACATCCTAAAGTGTTCCAGTTCTACTTTTTCAGCCAGCACCTCCGAACCTTTCCTAACTCTTCCCGTCCCACAAACCAACTCCAAAGATCCCTAAACCACAAAACGTCAGGTAGTCATAACAATTACCCCACTCCTGGTACCAAATTTCTATCCCCGTTACTTTTCTCTCATTGCTGAGACGAAATACCCAGCACTCAAATTTAAAGAAGAAAAGGTTTATTTAGCTCACAGTTTGTAGAGGTTTTAGTCCATAAGCAGCTGGCTGCAAGGCAGGGTGGCTCACGTGGCAGAGGGAAGCAGAGGAGAAGCAGTTCCTGCATGCAGAAGACAGCAAAGTCAACAGGGAACCTGAATAGTGTCTTTCTGCCCCTTTTATCTTACCCAGGCTGCTTAGGGCAGGTAACACTCACACCCGCAAGCCTAGTGCCCTGAGGCCTCGCATGGGACTGTGGATCGACTCCACTGTCACGCACTCTAGATCCAGCCACCTCTGAAAACGCCCCACCTATGACCATGTGAGGTTTTGAGGGGACATCCAGACACAGCAGTCAGCCGCTGACACCATGGAGCCCTCAGAGTGACATTATCCAGACAGGGTGGCAAGAGAGAAAAAGAGCAGCCACGATAAGGAGCCAGGATGTGCAGGGCACAGCAGGGGGGAGTAGTTTCTCCCAGTCGGGGTCCGGCGGGCACTATTGCTAAGTGCCACTCTCACAGCCTCCCCTGGCCACCATCACCATGGCAACCAGCCTTGCAAACACTACGGACACTCTCACAGCCCTGCTGTGGTGTTGTGATGCTTTCCCGTCTGCCCTTGAGGACAGAGCTACCAAGGTCAAGAGGGCACGTGGAAGTCAGGGCTGGGGCCCAGGCAGTAGACTTGGTGGCTCTTCGTGGAGAGATGCGTAGGGGGGTGGCTTTGGGTCCCCACTTGGGAGGGGAAAGAAAAGCGGTGGAACTGGGCATGGGCAGCGAGGCCGCGCCAATAAAGGGCTTGACCGCCCCGTGGTGGGCCCCGAAGTGGGGGGCAAACGACACCCACTGAGGCTCCAAGGGTCGTGGCACACTGTGGTCATGGCTGTCCCCCCCTGCTGTGAGAGGCCCCTGTGTCTGTCCCCTCAGTCCGGCCCCAGCCCCCCACAGTGCCGGAGAGAACCCAGTCTTTGTTCCCCCAAATGGGTGAGACTCTGGGGATGTCCGTCACACTAGGGTGACCTAGCAAACGCCGTCGGGTGCAACCGCTGCAGGTTCTAAGGCACTGCCTGGGGGCCAGGGCTGGTCACTTAGCCCGGGCGGGTACAGTCGCCCCGCTTCCTCCGGCGAGGGGTCCCTGAAGCTGTAGATTGCCCTGAATCCCGGAGATTACATTTATCCCTCCCACCCCCCAGCTCCTTCAGCATGTTTGTTTCTTTTCACCTTTTCACTTGAAGAAAGCGCTGTACCGTTTCTCCGCACATCCGAAACCCCAGCGGCACAGCCGCTCTGGCTTCGGGCCACCGGTGAGTAACACAAGGGTCACTTCAGCACAGGGGCCGCTGCAGTCGCTCTGCCAACCCCGATGACTGACCAGGGGCAGCTGTGTGGGTTATGCAGCACGGACACGCTGGACAAAGACACAGTTCCTGTCCCCGGCAGGACGGAGCAGGACAGAGTGAGATTTTACCTCGACACTCGGAATGTCATGCGGTTAAAACAGATGAGTTGTGTCTGTCTGGAGCTTCCTGTCTCCGGAGCACAGCTGGCTTCCGGGAGCTGGACCCCGGGAAAGCACGGGCTCCCCTGACGGTCTCGGAGCGAGCGTGGCGAAGTGCTGGCGGCTCCACGATCCGGTCCAGAGTCACCAGGACCGAGCAAGCGGGGTTCTGAACCAGACCGGCCCACCTGGAGCGAGCAGGCTTGTCCTCGCCCATTTTACAGATGGAGAAACTGAGATCCAAGAAGCAGAGCTGCTTGCTCAGTCTGTCCCTGTGTCCCTGACCAGCGAGAACCGAGCTCTTCCGCTTGGGCCCCAGCGGTGGCACGGAATGATTCTGCCCTGGCAGACGTGAGAGCTCCTGGGGTCCCCAGGCACCGCTGGTGTCGGGGGGCCGCCCTGCGAGAGCTCGGCCTCCTGCACGCTACGGCGCGGGTTTCGGGAGCCTCCGAGCGCCAGCCGCGGCGTCTGCCTTTCAACACTTGTCAGCTCCGCCCGTCTGGTTCGCATTAGCACCCCCGCCCCTCGCGGTGGTCGGCGGTCGGCAGGGCTTGGGCCGCGTCCAAAGTGTCAGACTCCGCCGGGCGGCTAACTACTTATCTGACGTGGAACATCAGACGCTTTGATCTGCCAATTAGGCACCTCCCAAGCTGCTAACTGGAATCAGCTGGCCGCGTGGTCCTGCGGCGGAGGCTGCGCTGCGGAAGGGAACGCAGGGCCGCCCCCGCCCGCCCGGACGCCCGGATGTCAAACTGCGACGGCTACGGTGTGTCCTCCGTGGGAGACCAGAGGCCCAGCGAGAGCGGAGCCCATCAACCGTGCCTAGGGGGACACTGGTGACTGGGTGACGAGGCCCCGCGTGGTCCCCAGAGGCCAGGACCCTCCCTCTGCTCTCCCTGGGCTGCCTGGGAGGCTTCTGCACATCAGGCCGGTGCCCGGTGCCCGCTGAGTGGGCACGATGACTCCAGAGCGCCCCACAGTCACCGCCCCATCCGGCACCCCTCCTCAGGGCCTCCCCCCACTGCTGCAGTCAGGCGGCCACAAGGAACCCCGATTCCCCCGGCCCCACGGCCCACCCTGGCCCCTGACGGCAGACTCCCAGGGGTCCGGCTCCTGCCAGGCCTTGGGGCTCGGCCGCACACCTGCCCTCCCTGGAAGCCGAATTCCTGTGGCTGGAGTCCCTGGAGCGGCCACACCCAGGGCCGGGCAGGGGACAGCGCCACGCTGTCATCACCCCACCTGTGCAGAGGTGGGGGCTGCAGGTCGTGGGCCATGAACTCTCGGGGTGCAGGCCCTCCTTCGCCTCCCCTCCCCACCTCTGTGTCCTCCCCCTCCCCCTCCTTCCCCCTCACCCCGTACCCCCTTTCTCGTCCTTCCTCCTTTCTCCTCCTCCCTCTCTCTGACTCCCGCTCCGCGAACCTCTCTGCTTTCCGAAGCCGCCTGGTCTTCCTGCCCCTGGGCCTGTGCTCGGGACGCCCCTCCACACGGCACTCTCCGCCCCGAATGCCTCCCTCACTCGGCCAAGAGTGGTCCACCGACGGCACCGCCTCTGCGAGCTTCCTCAGCCTCCGGGGCCGGGCAGGGCCTCTCGGCCAGCCCTGGCTCCACCGCCCCTCCGCGCAGCCTGCTCGGGGCAGTTTTCTGGGTGCTCCGAGTGCTCCCCGAGAAGGCAGGCCGTGTGGGGCAGGGGCACCGTCTGGGGGACGCCGGTCCTGGCGCCCACAGGCCCGAGCCTGGGCAGAGCCTGGAAACCATCTGCTGACCGGGCGAGCGGGCGGGCGGGCACCGGCTTCCCACACCCCTGCTCACAGGGACTCAGGTCCGACCCCTCAGCCCGCCGTCGCGGCAGCTCCGCAGAGGGGTGCGCTGCTCCCAGCCTGCCCCACAGGCGCGCCAGCCAGTGCCGGAGACGCCTCAGGGGACAAAACGGCCCCCGGGGGCCACTCGAGACAGCGAGATGAGCTGCCGGCCAGTGGCGGGAGTGAAGATAATGGGGCGGAGGAGCCACAGACTGTCTAGGAAGCGCATTCCAGAGGGAGCAGCCAGGGCACAGCCCCGCAGCTGGAACGGGGCACGTCTGGGGAAGAGCGTGGCTGCAGAGCGAGCAGGGCACGAGAAAGTCGGGAGCCTTGGGGTCGGAGCCACGCTGAGCCCTGCTCCTGCTCCTGGCCACACGGCCTGGCTAATTCCTGTGGGAAGAAACTGTCCCCGCACAAGTCCCAAGAGACGCTTTCATTAGACCGGCACAGGCCACGTGCCCGGCCCTGAGTCAGACGCCTAGATGCCGCCCAAAGCCTCCTGCACTCCGGTGAGGCCTGCGGAGGTGCCCGGATGAGGGTTGTGACGCCGGACCAGCCGCCGATGGGGCCGCAGCTGGGTGTGACGCTGGGAAGCGAAGCCGGGTAGGAGCAGGGTCGCTGCGCCCGTGGCCTGGGCTGTGCTGCCTTGTGCCGACCCTGCCATGGACTGTTTCTCCTCTGTGATGCCCTCTGCTGTCCCGTGATGCCCTCTGCTGTCCCGTCCTGCCTAGGAGCCAGCCGACGACGGACTGAAATCTCTACCAACTGAGAACCAAGTTAGAGAGCTTCTCCTCTAACTTGTGGGTGTCAGGTATCATGTGCCAGGAACGGGAAAAGTGGGCGAGACCTTGAGCCCATCACTGCAAACGGGGAAAGGTCACCTGCTCCCCCATCACTCTGTAGGGAATAGAAGCGCACAGACCCCCTCTGAAGAACAGAGGCTGCGGGGGTGGGGGAGGGGGGCTGGGAGGCGTCAGCCCGTGGTCACCCCAGGGACTGGGGCTAACGTACGGAGAGGACCTGGCACCCAATAGTTGCTTCCTGAAAAGAAGCAGTTATTTTTTTTGGTTATTGTATATAAAAGGGCACCAGGGCCAGAGATTTAGCTCAGTGGTTCGGGCACCTGCCTAGCAAGTGCAAGGTCCTGAGTTCAATCCTCGGTAACCACAAACAACAATACCGGGCGTGGTGACTCACACCCACCAGCCATCGGTACCATACACCGCAGTGCCAGGTATGGTGGCTCACACTCTGTCGTGCCAGCACTCAGGAGGCAGAGGCGGGAGGATTGCTGAGTTCCAGGCTTGCCTGGGCGACATAGTGAGCTGAGGGCCAGCCTGAACTACAAACCCAGATCCTGTCTCAAAAAAAAAAAGGAGCCAGCTTCGACATGTGGTCCCGAAAGACAAAGCCAGTGCTCACAAAGGCAAATCACAAGCTCTGGTTCAAACCAAGAATTTTCTAACAACTGGAGCTGCCCCCACCCCGAGCCTCCTGTCCTGACAGGCAAAGACCCCCGACTCTCCCAGCAGCTGGAGGTGGGACGCCGGCCTCCGAGAGCAGAGCCCCGCCAGGACCCCTCCTCGAGAGGGGCCCCACGGGCAGAACCATTAGCTCTCTTTTTTCCCCCAAAAAAATTAACCCAAGGCATCAAAAGCAGGCAAGAAAAAGAATTAAGAGATTAAAACTCCCTGAGCCTCTGCTAGTCCGGCCCCTGGGGAGGGTTCGGGCTGGAGCCGCGTGCCGCGCAGACCCGTGCAGAGGGGGTCATCCAAAACTCGGCGCCGAGCCGGGTGTCTCCGGGACTCGGGGTGCCCGGAAAGTAAGTGGAGGGGCAGGAAGGGGTCCAGAAAGACCCGCACAGTGTGTCTGCTTGGCCTTCAAGGACGCAGGAGACACCTAGAAACGCATGACGTGACTCCCGAGTGTGCAGGCGAGGCGGGCTCGGCGTGACCGCTGCGGGGCCGCACGGGTGGGGAGCCCAGCGAGGCGGGACGGAGGCCTGGGTGCCCGCACGCAGCCCCGGGCAGGGGTGCCGCAGACCCCAGATTCCTCAGCCTGGCGACGGGCCTGCGGGGTGGCCCCGGGGCCCCTTCAGAGGCTCCCGGCTTCTCCGACCGAGCCGAGCTAGCCCCGGCTCTCCGGCCTGCAGGCGCCACCGTGGGCTGTGGGGCCTCCCGCCCGGGAGCCGCCCGGACCGAAGCCCCGGGAGAGTGACGCATCTTTCACGCCGTGCTCCCCGGAGACCCCCGACCGCCACAGCACCTCGGCCCGTCGCCAGCCCTCGACCGCGGCCCAGTGCTCTGTGGGGAAGCGGGGGCCGGACCCAGCCAGGGACGCCAGGCTGGCATCCCGCCTGAGCTGGCAAGAGGCCGAGGCGTGTGCCTAGGCTGTCGCCGGCGGTCACTGGAGAGGACAAGCCCTAGGCCCTGGGCCGCGCCCAGCGCCCCTCTGCGCCTCCAGGTTCTCCCAGTCCCAGCATCCCCGGCCTTCCCGGGCCACTCCCCCGCCGGCCGCCCGCCTAAAGCCTGATCTCCTTCCATCCCACGGTTCCCTCTGGAGAAGCCGTGCGCTGCGTCCCCCCGGAATAGCCTTCCTCCCGGGCAGGGCCGTCCGGTCTCAGTCACAGCGGCCAGCGGCCGGGGCCAGACTCGGACGAGCCCCGTGACGGGCGGCGTGACCCTGCCCGGGGCCCGACCTCCCGCGAGCCCCTTCCCCGCCATCTATAACGCAGGCGTCAGAATGGCATCCGGGTGATGGCCGTGCAGGGAACAACTGGACACAGCTGCTGGACACACTGGGCCAAGGTGACGGCGTGGGCGTCAGGACAGACGCAGGCAGCCCGTGGCCATGCGGTCCACAGCCAGAGAAAAGAATCGGTTTTGTGTCAAATTGTGTCTTTACAGACCACGGACAGAACGCTTCGCTATTACTATTCCCTCCTGTCTAGTAGAACAACTCTTTTTATCACACTGGCACTGTATTAGGTATAAGTAATCCCGAGATGATCTGAACTTTGAAGTGTATGGTGGAGCCCACCTGTAATCTCAGCACGCAGGAGGCTGAGGCAGGAAGACTGCTGCAAGTTTGAGGCTACCTTGAACTGCACAGTGAGGACCTGATTCAAAAGATAAAAAATAAAATCAAAAAAGATACGGAAGGGCGTGCACCCGTTATTTGTACACGAGATGCCGTTTTATGAGAGAGGGTTGTGTGCTCGCGGACTTGGGTACTGGCCCCGGAGCTGGCAGGTCCTGGAATCCATGCCCTGGGGACCGGGGGCAACTGTGTTCGGTTTGTATCTCTGAGCGCCGCTCGGAAGCCAAGGCTGATACACAGAACTCATGAGGCAATGGTCTGCGGACAGGGGAGGGGGACGGCAGCCATGGGCAGGGGGCTCCCAGGGCCCCTCCTGCATGCCAGGCTCCACAAGGAGGCACCCCCGTGCCCTTACGAAGAGGTGGCTGACCACAGGAAGGCCGCTCCCCCGTGCCAGGTGCGGCAAGGCAGATCTCAGCGCCCTCCTGAGGGCAGGAGGAGGCAGCACTGCCCCTCCAGTGCCAGCCAGCCGTGAAGCTGTCCTGCTAGCCGGCGGTGGGCACACCGGGAGTCACGCAGAGGCTGATTCCCCACAGAGGCTGTGCCCCGGGCTCCGGCGTGCACGCACGTGGGTTTGTGATGCTTGGACTCTGAAGAATACCCAGCGTGTGTGCCTGATCGCCTTATCCCTGACCCGTGCGGGTCTCTGCAGAGCCAGGGTACGGGGGCAGGGGCTGTAAACAGCTGGCCCGGGGTCGCGGCCTGCACAGGGCAGTGCTGGGGCAGAACCTGAGCTTCCTCTGGTCCCACGAGTCCTTCCTCAGGGGACTCTGACGATGAGCAAGGACGATCATTCATTTTACCAAGTCAGGTTTATTCGCGAGCACGTAAGGAGCAACGGCACGCCCACGCAAGGTTTACTGACGAGGAGCCTGGGCCGGAGCCCCCCGGGAAGGGCAAGAGAGACAGACACGAGACTCCTGCAGAGCAGAGCGGGACGCCGGCTCCAGCCCAGACCTCCCGGAAACGTGCCTGAAGGGGACGGACCGGAGCTGCAGAGCCTCCTGTGACCGCCAGAGGGCGGCTGTGGGCAGCTCCAGAAGACTCCCCAGGGACCCAAGGTCACTTTGGGTCCTTCTCCAAGTGGGTGGCAGTACCTGGCAAGACAGACAGCTCGAGGGAAAAGAACAGTGTGAACATTTTTAGGTATCCGTCCCTTAAGGGAGTAAAAATGCGCAGGCCTCAGAGAACCTCAGCGGACTGCCAGACCGGAGCAGGGGCAGGCGCGGACCGCCAGAGGTGACTCTGGAGCCCAATGAGCCAGGCTCCGGCCCCACGTCTCAGCACAAGGGCTCCGTCCCCGGGCCAGAGGACGGCCTAGTCCTTCCTCATGGTGTAGCCCTGGATCATGCTGTTGAAGTAGGCTGCCGTGTTGCGCTCGGGGTAGAAGAGAATCATGTAGCACTTGGGGCCAAAATACCCCAAGCTGATGGCCAGGAAGTTGAGCACGGTGACCAGGAGATCCATGATGGTGACCAGCACCCCGCTGTAGACAGACATGAAGGTGCAGAGGGAGACGGAGGAGGTGAAGGAGAAGGTCATGCTGAGGGTGATGAACTTGGCCTCGTTGTAGTTGGTGGGCAGCTCCTTGCCCAGGTAGGCGAAGACGAAGCCCAGCATGGAGAGGAACAGGTCCATGCTGGTGTTGAACAGCAGCCCGTTGCGGTAGTTGGGGTGACACGAGAGGATCATGATGTTGGGGTCCTCGGGGTCCGGGTGGCCGACGGGGTTGATGGGGGTGGTCAGCGTGTTGCTCACCACGACGAGCCCCTTGAGGACCACGATGACCGCCACAAAGACGTAGGCCCCGTGGTAGCGCACCCAGAAGCCGTAGGCGCGTGGGAGGTGGCTGGCCATCTTGAAGACGCACACGATCTGGAAAGAGCGCACGGTGATGCAGGAGATGCACACGGAGTAGCAGAGGGTGAAGACGGACTGGCGGCAGATGCAGGTGAGGACCGTGGGCCGCCCCACGTACACGGGCACCATCCCGAAGGCCACAAGCAGCGGCGTCAGCATGAGGAAGCACATGGGGCCGCCGGCCGAGCGCACCATGGGCGTCCGGAAGTGCTTCCAGAATATGACCAGGACGGCCAGGGTGCCCAGGAAGCCCAGGATGGCCAGCACGGTCACGACGATGGTGGGCGCCTCGTGCCACTCGAGAAAGGCCAGCTTGCGCTGGAAGCAGGAGGTGTCTTTCCTGTTGGACCACATGCTGCTCGGGCAGGACTGGCACTCGTATTCATCTGCAGGAGCCACAGCGACGCGGGTCAGCCGGACCCTGCGTTCCACGTCTGGGCCCAGCCCCACTCACCAAGTGACCCACACACGCCGGCTCATCAAACCCCAGAAACGCATTTCACACCGAGGGAAACTGAGGCTCGGCCACCTCCCCTCGTTTCCCTAAAGCCACCAAGCCGGGGAGGGCGGAGGCAGGACCCGAACCTGCAGCCTGCAGCATGTAAATCCTCCCGAGGCCTCGTCTCTGGCGGGAGAGACTCTGATTCCCACTTCTGGGAATCATTTACGAGACGGGCCTTAAGCCTCGCCCACCGTGCCAGGGACTGCAGCGGGGCGCAGAGGTGGTGCGACGGCCCCGGGCGGGCTGGGCCACCCCCAGAGGGAGAAACGCCCCACTGGATTCGGCACCGACTACAAGCAAGGGCCTCACCGGTGAATTTACCCATCAGGGAATGTAAGAGGAAGAACTCCTCCGGGGCGCCACGGAGCCGCCCTGAACACCGAGGTGAACACGGAGGCGATACTGCCCCATTTTCCTGGAGTTTATGGTCCATCGGGCCGAGCTCCGGGCTGGGAAGCGCAGCCGTGCCCGCCCGTGCCCGCCCGCGCCAGCGCTCTGTTCCCTCTCCCTCCTTCCCTGCACAAGCCTCCGTGGAAGACTGTTCCGCACCCGACGCCGGGGAGCTGGAAGAGGAATCGGGGCAGCCCTGGCCTCTGGACACTCGCGTGCCCCAGGAGACCCAGGGCCGGGCGGGGGCTGCACCTTCGGTCTGGTTGAGGAAGGTCCCCGGCAGGCAGTCGATGCACTCGAAGCAGCAGGGGTGGATGCCCACGCTCTGCTTGATCTGTCCCGGCTGGCAGCTTTTGGAGCACATGGACCTGGGGACCTGGGGGGGGGAGAGAGAGACTCCGAGCCCCTTCCCACCCCGGGGGCCCCGTTTTCCCCTGCTAGCAATGCTCAGGAAACATGGCCGCCGACCGGGCGCAAGGGCTGCCAGAACTGGCCTTCGACCCGGACCTCCCAGCTCCCTGCCTGGACCTCACCGGGGCCCCGACCGAAGCGCCGAGACTCTGACACGTCCTGAGGAGGTGGACGCCGCCCCGAGCTGCGGCAGGTGCCTCGCCACAGAGGACCCGACGTGGCCGAGGACAGTCCGGGGGTGGAGGGAGCGAGGCCCGGGCCCCCTCACTGGCACCTCACAAGGGGCGTGAAAGCGACCGGCCGGCCCCAGTCGCCTGCCCCCTGCCCCCGACACTCCTGATTCACACGTCCCGGGTGGACTGCGAGCGGGGCCGCTCAGGACAACGGGAGCGCACGGGCAAGGACCGTGCCTGTGGTTCCTCCTGCCATGATTTCCAGAACCTAGAAGAAGCCGGCAGAGGGGAGGCTTCTGATCCCTGTGCACCGATGAGCAGATCACACGGAGAGGAAGCGGTATGAGCAGTGGGGGGAGGGGGAGAGAGAGATGGTGAGATGGGAAAGACGGAGTGTCCTGGACACCGAGCCAGCAATCCTGAAGCACCGACCTAAAGGGTGAAGGAATACACCATGAACATATCTGCTCTCGCCGGAGGGAACAGCACGTGCAAAGGCCCTGTGGTGGCACCGAGACCAACACAGAAAGCTCAGTATTTGAAAGGACCGAGAGAGAGATTGGCGGGTGAATTCGAGAAGTACACCCAAAATACTTCTATTTTTATTCAGTGTGAGACAAGAAGGTATTGGAGAATTCTAAAGAGTAGTGACAGTCTGACTCCATTTTAACAGGAATTCCCTGTTTTGTGAGTTGAGTACAGAAGCAGAAACCAGACCAGGTGCTACTGCAACAGTCCAGGTAAGGTGTGAACTGGTTCTGACTAAGAGGATAGCAGAGCCAGGGATAAGAGGTGGTCAGATTCTAGATGCCTTTTGAACCTAGACAGACAAGGTTCCCACCAGACCGGATAAGAAAAAAAGAAACAAGGATCGCTTCCTGCATTTTGACCTACACAAAGAGAAGGACGGTGTTCATTTTTACTGAAATGCGGAAACCTTGGGGGATCTGGCAGGCAGATGGAGATCTGACTAGAAGTTCAGGAACTAACTACAAAAAATGAGAAATAAAATCGTGAGTTGGAAACAGAGCTGATATATTAAGCCACACCGACAAAAAAGCATAAATCCAGTGTCTGAACCAAGGAGTTAAGGGGTGACCAGGAAAGGAGACACGGGACTACTCGTGGTCGTAGAGAAACTGAGCAAGAATGGCACAAGGCGAGGAAAAGGGTCAGGTCCTGAGAAGCGCCCGGATGCTGTCCACAGGCTGACCTTGCTGTGACCTTTGGATTGGCAGTACACAGATGGCTGCTCTGGGGCAAACCAGTTTCCGGGTGGTGAGGATGAAGTCTTCCTTGGGCAGCATCAGCAGAGGCTGGGGTAGAAGAGACCACTCCATCACTCCCACCCTCACAGCAAGAAAGAGCTGAACAGGCCACGTACCAACAACCGTGTCCATCACAGAACCAGGGCTGCAGGGCAAAAGCGCAGCCCCCCAAAATGTAGAGTTGATAGAGGGAAGCAGTGACCCAAAAAGCACTTGCGGAGGGACTGCCAAGGAACAGGATCCAGGAAGTTCAGAAAACACCAAACAAGATAAATGTCCAGGGCTGGAGATGTAGCTCAGTGGTTCCAGTGCCTGCCCCCCAGGCGCAAGGCCCTGAGTTCGATCCCAGTAACCACATACAATGCTGGGTGTGGTGACTCACGCCCACCAGCCATCAATACCACATACCACAGTGCCAGGTGTGGTGGCTCACGCCTGTCATCCCAGCACTTGGGAGGCAGAGACAGGAGGATTGCTGAGTTCAAGGCTTGCCTGGGCTACATAGTGAGCTCAGGGCCAGCCTGAACTACAAAAGCGAGACCCTGTATCAAAAAAAAAAAAAAGATAAATGCCCACATAAAATTGCTTTGTAATATCATATTTAAACTACAAGTAACTAAGATAAAATCCTAAAATAAATCATGGGGGAGCCGGTCATAATGGCTCATGCCTATCCCAGCACTCAGGAGGCAGAGGCAGGAGGATAGCTATGAGATCGAGGCTTGCCTGGGCTACATAGTGAGCTCAGGGCCAGCCTGAACTACAAAGTGAGACTCTGTCTCAAAAAAATAATAATAATAATAATAATAATGGGAGAGAAATACCAACAAAAATGTTTACTAGAGAAAAAGAAAGATATTTTATAATGATAAATGCTCATCCCATCAAGAAGATATAATAATTCTATATAATAAACACATATGCCCCAATAAAAGAAACTAAAAACTCATAAAGCAAAAAAAAATTGAAGTAAAAGGTCATATGATATATGTAATATTTGAATAGTAATAAATGGAAACACAATCTATTACTTTCAGTAATGCATGGGACTAAACAAGACGGGTGAAATAGAAGATAAGCATCAGTCCAGACCCGCGTGGAGGGACCTCTGTGACAATCTGTGCCCCCTGAGCGCTCCCAGGCCAGGCTTTTCGAAGACGACTGAGCCGTGGGACGCTGTGTTCATGAGCGGATCCACGTGCCGAGGAGCTCAGCCCCCTGGGCTGTGCTGGGCTGTGTGGCCTGCTCAGAACAGGGAAGTCGCTGGAGGAGCGACGTGGGATGATCCATTCCCAGCCTGGCTCCTTCCTTCTCTCTCTGCTTCCTGGCCGCCATGATGTGTGCAGCGTCCTCTGCTCGTGCCCTTCCACTCTGCCGTTTTCTGCAGAGCAGGCTGCCAAGCATGGCCTGCAATTTCTGGAAGCGTGAGCTGAAACAAACATCTCCCTTGAGTTGCAGGCGTCCAGTGTTTGGTGAGGGACTGAGACCCCCTGACACAGGACCCGGCTCACCCCGGACAAGGGTCCTGCGTCCTGGCCACAGACGCACACAGCCGCAGGGCTCCTGAAGCCCCCTACTGCAGCCCACCTAATGAAATGGCAGGATGGCGGCCTGAAGGCCCGCTTGGGTGCCACACAGGGAAGATGCCCTGTGGAGCAGGGCACTGCCAGGGCCCTGAGGCACTGACCCTGCACAAACGGCCAGCGTATGTGCGGTGGCACTGACAGCTGGAAGAGCTGGGGGAAGAAAGACCGCCCACAAACTGCTCGTCTCAGGGCCCGTTGTAGAGCTGGCCCTTTGTCTCCCCGAAGTCTTGACTGCAGGAGGCAAAACTCTGTCCCCCGCAGTGGGCCTCGTTCCACCAGCAAGCCGCACAGGCTCTGCGGTCACCCTGCCCATCCTGGGCCCCTATACCACAGAAGGAGAATGCCAGCAAGGAGGGTGGCTGACCTGGGCCTAAGGAGGGCTGCTGGGAAGGGCTGTTGGGAGCCCAGGGCCACACTCCCGGTGCTTCTGTCCTCGTGGGCACTGCTACCTCAGGGCCCAGACACCCAGGCAGGAAAGGCTCCAACACCCCACCAGGCAAGGGACCCACGGCAGATGACGCTGGCTGGGTCGAGGGGAGCCAGAATGAGCAGCAAAGGGACAAGGGACAACTCGCCTTCCAACCTGGTGCCACCAAACTCCTGCTTTACAGGCTGGGCTGGCTCACAAGGCCCAGGGAAGGGCCCAGGACAAGGCACGGTGGAGGCGCGGACATCCCTGCTCACCCCGCCCCCCCGCACAAAGAGAGCCTGGGCGCAGGGAATCAGACCCAGGGCAGGAACGCGGCTCTGCCCTCCTGGGAGCAGGTGTAAGGCGGTGCCTAAGACGGTCCAGGGAAGACTGAGTCCCTCACTCACAGCCCCGACAGCATCAGGACACTCCTGTCTGGCCTCTGCGCCCTCCCCCGCCCATGTCTGGGAACGATCGATGGCACACAAAGCCTTGTCTCAGGCTCTGCATTCTGGAAGCAGAGTCAGAGGATGAACTGCCATCCTTAGTCCTAGCCTCCAGTACCTCAGTTGCAAAAATAGTCACTGCAGGGCCAGAGGATTAGCTCACGGGTTCCAGCACCTGCCTCGCAAGTGCAAGGTCCTGAGTTCGATCCCTGGAAACCACATACAATGCTGGGCGTGGAGATTTACAACCACCAGCCATCAATACCACATACCACAGTGCCGGGCGTGGTGGCTCACGCCTGTCATCCCAGCACTCGGGAGGCAGAGGCAGGAGGATTGCTGAGTTCCAGGCTTGCCTGGACTACATAGTGAGCTCAGAGCCAGCCTGAACTACAAAGCGAGACCCTGTCTCAAAAAAAAAAGAATAGTCACCGCAGGTATAATTAACTAAGATGAAGCCACAGTGGAACCCAGTGCGACTGGTGCTCTTCTACAGTGCGACATCCGGACACGAGACACGCACACAGGGAGAGCACCCACAGAGAAAGCCCAGGGGGAGGCGGGGCATCCGCGAAGCCGGAAGAGAGGCCGGGAGCAGCCGATTCGCCACCCTGCGCAGCAGCCCCTGGCGGTGCCCAGCCTCCAGAGCCCTGAGACAAGCGACCGCTATTGTCCCGGGCCTACGTCTGTGCTATGGTCCTGCTGCTGCCCAGGAAACTGAGGGCAGCAATGCCACAATCCTCCAGGAGCTCGGGGGCCAGCAGCCGAGGCAGGTCTGGAAGGGAGGAGAAGGCGCTGGGGACGGGGGCGACGGGACAGTCCCAGGACAGAGGGGACGTGTCTTTGAGGTGCTGTTAAAGGGACCCAGTTCCTCTTCCCCCTCCACAAGGCTGGTCTCGCTCCCCGCTACTCTAGCAGAACCCCAAAGGTCTACGCCCTAAAGAGGGTACAGCCGAAGCTCTTCAGACTGGCAGATGCCAGTCGCACTGGAAGACACAGCTGCCATTGCCAGACAGGCGGTAGCCCAAACGCTGCGCGAACAGAGCCTGGACCGCAGGCAGCTGTGTGGACGGACGCGGGCCCGAGGACCTCTCCAGGCCTCAGCATCTACCCCACGCTCTGCGCGGAGCGGTTACCCCCGTGCCCGTGGCTCCCAGGCAGCCAGACAGCAGGGCGGGAGTCCCGGCAGCGACCGCTGGGCACCTCGGGGCCCCGCCCACCGCACCGCCCAGCGGACCTTGTGGTCGGAGGTGTGCCAGGAGATATTGCCGAAGACCTTGAGCGACTGCTCCACGGGGTGGTAGTAGGCGACGCTCTGGAAGGGGCTCTGGCCCGGGACCCACCGCCAGTGCACAATGTCCAAGCGCAGAGGGACGTCGCCTTGCTCGTCGAAGAAGATCTCTTTGTCCAGGAGGGGGAAGCGGACTTTCTGAATCTCTCTCAGCAGCTGGGCGAGCAGAAGGCAGGGAAGTGGGGCTGGTGAGCCCGGCTCCCTCCACCTCCGTCTCCGCAGGGGCCCAAGGGAAGCTCGGGAGCTCTGGGTCTCCGCTCAGCCCTATTGCTTGCTGTGCAGCAAGGCACCTGTTGCTTAACCTCTCTGAGCCTCGGTCTTGTCTACTGCAAAGCAGGAACTGTTGTGGAGCCGTAAGTGGGCCGTCTACATAGGGCCGCAAGACTGGTGATGCCTGAGAGAGCTGGCCTTGTTCTTTTGCTTGGAGGCCACCTCTCAGGTGCCAGGTACCAGCTAGAACTGCCCGGAACTGGGCCTCCTCTGTCCTCAGCTGGCTGGTGACCTTGGCACTGAGCCTCTGCGTAACCCCTAAAAGGGCTTCTTCAATCTGCCTTGTAGCTGTATCCTCATAAATGGGAGGCTCTGCCAGGCGACACTGCGGGGACCCAGAGCCCACCTCCCTTGGGTGGCAGAGGGGCTCCGGGGAGGACACCCCCGTCCCTCCACTGCTGCTGGGCTGAGGACCTGGACCCCGAAACCTGTCCAGAGTCTACACAGGCTGCTCGGCCCAAGGGCAATGGTCTGGGAGCTGGGAGATGGTCAGCGGGGCATGGACAGGGATCGGCGTGGAGGCCCCTGAGGCGCTGCCTGTGAGCGTCCTGTGTCCCCTCCCCCAGGGACCTGGCCAAGCTAGGCCGAGCTGCTGAGACCTGAGGCTCCTCCCTTGTGGGCAGGGCCTGACATCGCAGACTCCACCCCTTATGGGCGGGGCCGGGCGTCTGGGGCTCCCCCATTATTTCTGTCTCCCCTTCTCTTTTTTTTTTTTTTTTTTGCTTTTTGAGACAGGGTCTCGCTTTTGTAGTTCAGGCTGGCCCTGAGCTCACTATGGTGCCCAGGCAAGCTGCTGCGAACTCAGCAGTCCTCCTGTCTCTGCCTCCCGAGTGCTGGGATGACAGGCGTGAGCCACCACGTCCGGCATTGTGGTATGCGGTGTTGATTGTTGGTGGGCGTGAGTCTCCACGCCCAGCATTGTATGTGGTTACCGGGGATCGAACTCAGGACCTTGCGCTTGTGAGGCAGGCGCCGGAACCACTGAGCTAACCCTCCGGCCCCTCTGTCTCCCCTTCTCGCCTCTCCCTGCCTGACCACCAGCCTTGTCTGGAAGCGTCTGAGGCTGACCTAGACCGGCCCTCTGCCTCATCCTGTCTCCTGAGGTCAGGCGCGTGGTGTCGGGAGGTGGGGTGGGGTGGGGCACACTCGGCCTCCTCGGTGCCAGGAAACCCGCATGCGCTGTGTCCTGTTCTGCCTCTCACTAATCCACGAAGGTTTGAATTGCTCCTGATTCTCAGATACGAAAAACGAGGGCTGTTGGTCTAACGTATCTGCACAAAAGGCGACCGTTTTCTAATTCCTAGTCACACGTCTGTGGCAGTGACATCCAGGAGACACCTACGGAGGACCCCAGGCTTCCTGCTTGGCATCCCCATCACCTGGATGGCCTCAGGGGTCTGCCCGGAGCTCTGCCTGGGTTCCTGCTGCCTGCAAGATAAAGCCGCCAGTGCTTCTCCGCCCTTCGATGGTCCCCAGCGTCACCCGTAGCTGCCCCTGTGCCCCACTGTCCACTGGGTGGCCATGTCGCTGCCCAGTGCCTGCCCCGCCCTCTCCCTCGGTCTGGCCTTCCCTGACCCCGTCACGTGGCCCCTCCCCCAAGCCTAGCAGCACTGTGGAAGGGACAGGTGTGGCTGCTTCCACTTCCTCCTAGGGCAGGTGTGCAGGACCTGGCACACAGTAGGTGCTCAATAAATGGGATTGGATGTCCTGGTGGCTGTGACTGGTGCCCTCCGTCCACTGTCAGGAGAGGGGCGAGGGGTCTGCATCACAGGTCCCGAGGAAGTCGGGGTGTGAGACCACAGCGGAAGCCAGACTTAGGCTCCTAGTGGGGCTCTGGGTCACCCCTCATGTGCACGGCTCTCAGCGCCTGGTTTGTGCGTGTTGCTGGCATGGTAGGACATAGGGCAAAAGGCGCAGAATGTGAAGAACGGCTGCCTATATTTTAAAGATTAAGTGCTTAGGGTTGGACAGTTAGGCTCTGAGCTCGTGGCACAGATGATACGCCGAGAACGGGGGAAGGGAGGATTCTTCGCTGTGGGGGCAGAACCGGCCCAGCCAGCGCTCTGCCCTGAGCTACACCCTGCTCGGCAGTCGGCAGGGGCAGGGAGTGGCCGTCTGGGGAGCCACAGGGGTTTAGAAAGGGAGCCGGCGGGCTCGGGCAGAGGCGGCGCAGCAAGGCCCGCCTGACGGAGCCAGCGGCGGAGGAGCGAGGTGTGCGGACGCGGGGCCTGAGGTGCGCGCAGGCTTCACGCTGGGCTGTGTGAAGCCAGAACTACACGGACCGACCGCCCAGGTCGGAAGCGAAGTGCGGCAGGGAGAAGAGCAGGATGGCAGGCCTCGGTGAGTCCCGGGCCACCTGCCCGCCAACGTCCTTCCTGCTAGGCCCTGGGTGATGACTCCTGGGAAAAGGCCTGCTGCTGGGGCACCAGGAAGGACGTCTGGCTCTTGGCGCTCTGAGGGAGGGGAACTCCGTGGCCTCTGGCACCCCTTAGCCCGCCCCCACCGCGGGGGAGAGCTGGGCCTGAACAGGCCCCGCGTTTCCAGGGCGATGGCCGTCCGCGCCTGCGCCCGGGGCGCTCGCTCACCTCCCAGGGGTAGACGGGCTTCTCCTTGAGGCAGTGGTTAGAGCTGCACTGGAGGAGGCTGTGCAGGGCGTGCGCCACCGCGTAGACGGCCGAGTACACGCAGTAGGCCACGCGCTCTCCGGAGAGCGAGAGGACGTTGTTCAGGGACCTGGTGATGTTCAGGCAGGTGTCACACTCCTGGTTGCAGGTGCCCCTCCGGCCGTTCTCGTCGGGCGGCTGCGCCCGCAGGGCCTTGGGGTGGCGCATGCGGAACTCACTGAAGCCGGGCATGTCCACTTCCTGGATGGTGATGCCAAAGAAGGTCCCGATGTTCTGCAGCCCGATGAGGTTGTACAGGTCCGGGTCGACGGCCCAGGACTCCGAGGCGATCCACACGATGCCGGTGATGTTCCGGCGCAGCACCTGGCCGAAGAAGCTCTGCAGGGCCAGCTCGGGCGAGAACACGGCCACGACGCGCGCCGTGGCCCGCGCCAGCTTGAGCAGGATGCCCTCCAGCTGCCTCCGCTCGGCGGCCGTCGCAGCCTGCTCGTGCTCGGACGTGGGCAGCACCTCCTGGAAGGCGATGCAGACGTCGTTGGTGCGGGCCAGGCGGTCGCGGAGCAGCCGGCTGTTGTCGCGGCCATAGTCGTCGCTGCTGCTCAGCACCGCGATCCAGTTCCAGCCGAAGTGGAGCAGCAGCTGCACCATGGCCTCGATGTGGTGGCTGGCGCTGGGCATGGTGCGCAGCATGGCCGGGTAGCGCTGCTTGTCGCGGAACTGGTCGCTGATGGCGCTGTAGGAGATCTGCGGGAGGTGGGGGAGGGGGGAGGTCAGGGGGCCCCGGGTGCCTGGCCCCCAGCGGGCGTGGCAGAGCCTTCGCCCGCCATGTCGCCCTGGAGGTGTCTGTGAGCCTCTCCCGGGACCAGGTGCTCACAGCGTCATTGTCGCGTTCCTCTGGCAATGACATCTGAGGACCTACTGTGCGCTGCCCGGGGCTAGGGGCTTTATGCCAGCATCTCCGTCATTGTCAGGGAGTAACTTTTCAGGTGCCTACTGTGCGCCACAGCCCGGCTCGACGCTATCCACCAGTATCCCCCCTATCGGCTGGTAACATAACTGACCACCTACTGTGTGTCCC